>LUCW03000001.1:160000-195000 GCA_001586965.3 Sphaeroforma sirkka | reverse complement strand
GAGGCTATGCATTGCAATCCAAATGTTAATTTGTCGCGTGTCATGTGTCACTATCACCTGTCGCCTGTCAGGCCGGCACGGGAACTATCCTGACCTGGCATAAGGTAAACGAAACATATGCGAGTGTAACATATATTAAATTGATGTTACAAGTTTGTATATGGTCTGGCGGGGTGACTGACACTACAGCTTACTATGGTATTGTATTGTATTGCGTTGTATTATATCACAGGGTGTCTACCTGGCGGCGTACTTCACATGGTCCTTCTACGGTCGCCAGCGATCAAAGCACATGATCAACAAGGAGCTGCATATGAAGTATGCGCCAAAGGACACTTGTCTGCCATACTCAAGACTCGTGCCACGTGCACTTGTACGGAGTCTGAGAACCCGACATTGCATGCATATCCATCTGCGCCATGTCAGATTGCAGTTGCTGGTGTGCAGTATCGGTGGGGTTGTGTTTTGTAGTGCGTCCTGCTAGCTGTCGTAGACGCAGTCCCTACGCTGATGCGTGATAGCAGACTTACGTGTCGTCAGTACTTTCACTGGAGATGTGTGCGTGCCAACATTCTCTGCTAAGACTTGTAAGCTCTAATAGACAGGCACTTGCACCACATCAACCTACACGCAAGCACCTCACATCCCCCAGTAGCACTGGCTAATCCCTCGTTACCCCTGCTTTCGTGTGACATGTTGTTGCAGTCGGTTTCTGCGTGAGTTTCAGGAAGCCATACGCTGTACGATCATCGCTGTCGGACCACTAGGCGCGTGGCTGATCGGTGCCACGAGAATCCAGGACTACAAGCACAACCCAAGCGATGTCAATGCGGGTAAGTGGAGTGGGTGCAACACATTTGTGTGGCCGTCTGTTTAAACTGCCTACATACTATTAGGTATGGGTGTCTGTTTAAACTGCCTACCTACTGATATGTATGGTTGTCTGTTTAAGCTGCCTACCTACTGATACGTGTGGGTATCTGTTTAAGCTGTCTACCGACTGATACGGGTGGGTATCTGTTTAATCTGTCTGCCGACTGATAAGGGTGGGTGTCTGTTTAAATGCCTACCTACTGATACGTGTGGGTGTTTGTTTAAGCTGCCTACCTACTGATATGTATAGGCGTCTGTTTATTCTGCCTACCTACCGTTACGTGTGGGTGTCTATTTAAACTGCCTACCTACTGATATATGGGGATGTCTGTTTAAAAGCCTACCTATTGATACGTGTGGGTGTCTGTTTAAGCTGCCTACCTACTGATATCTATAGGCGTCTGTTTAAACTGCCTACCTACTGATACGTGGGGGTGTCTGTTTAAATGCCTACCTACTGATACGTGCGGGTGACATATACCTCGCAAGAAGGTGATCGAAATACTATGGTAATATTCGCACGTGCAGTTGCTATCGAAAGTACATATACACACACACAAATTCAATTCACACACACACACACACACATATATATTATATATATACATACACACACACACACACACACACACACACACACACACACACACACACACACACACACACACACACACACACACACACACACACACACACACACACACACACACACACACACACACACACACACACACACACACACACACACACACACACACACACACACACACACACACACACACACACACACACACACACACACACACACACACACACACACACACACACACACACATATATATATATGTATATATATAAATATATGTAACTTGTTCGCAGGTGACAAAGCAGGCTTCAACCCTCAAAGAGCACCTAGCAGACGTCCATTGGGTCCGTTGGAAAATTAGTTTACAAGGGAAAATTCATTTTTTTATTGATAATATACATAGCACCTGGTACTTCCTTGTTAAAACATTCGTGAATACTCCTTTGACATCACTTAGGAGCTGCGCTGGGGATGCTGATTGCCATACTGACGCTAATGCGGGGGACGAACATTTACTCGAGATGGACACAGCAGTACGTGTCTAACCGCCCAGAGAAGTACCAAGACGCCATACTCAAGTCGAGTTAGTTATATTTAACATAGCCTCAGTTGAGAGTGTGGATGGGCAGCACGCAAGTGCACCACGCACACCTATTGACCCTGGGCATGGATTCCTAAAGCGACCTTGCAGCATCTTGAAAAAAATGGGATGCACTTTTTGGAATTCGAGCCAAAATAAAAATTAGAAAATATGCAGAAATTAACATAGCAGATATGTACATTGTACCAGGAGGGGTACATGTAGGATGATGACTAATCTATATTCAAGATCTGTTTTGAACTTTTGTTGTGTTTAGTATGGGGTGTTTGCTATGTATTTACAGCAATATTTTTTTTATTACAAACCATACACGACCAGTTATTTTATGTTTTTTTAATATATCCTCTTCTGTTTTTGTTTTAAGAAAATGTCTTTTTTTTTGTGTTCTTTATTTAAAAAAAAAACAAAAAACAAAAACCATAATAAAATGAGACTATGTACCTTAGTAGGCATAGGGCTGAGGGCACAGTGCATACACCTCGATACATATTTAGCAACTTTACTTGTGAGATCTGTAAATATTTAAATAGTTCCATAGTTCCCAAAAATGAAAAAACTATTTACGACCGTCGTAAAATACTTTACTCTTTTGAATCGATGATAAGTAGTTGACAGTTTACGACACGCAACTGACGCTAGTGACGCCACTCCATCATGTCTCAAAAACCCCCACTAAAATCATCGATTATTCCAAAAAAAAAATCTTTTGGCTAAGAAATCGGTGTAAAACTTCTTCTTTCTTCTGCAAAACTCCACACACCCCAGTGACCCCACTCCAGTCCCTTTGATGCGGCTGTCTGTGTTGCTTTTTTTTCGTCTTAAGTACAAAATATATATATGTAGAACACCACGGGGAACGCTGCATCCATACTAACTTATACTAGTAGGGTGCTCATAATGATAGTTGAAATCTTGTCGGCATTGGTGGTCATTGTATGCGCTTACTTTGGGTACTCGCACATCTTTGCACTTCTGAAAAAAAGGTGTGGTAGTGTAGTCTTTTGTTTTAGTTGTCTTCTCTTCGCACGTATATATATATATATATATATATATATATATATATATATATATATATATATATGCATATGTATATGTATATGTATATGTATATGTATATGTATATGTATATGTATATATATATATATATATATGTATATATGTCTGTCATATATATATATATATATATATCATCATATACTCATCATCATCATCATCATCATCATCATCATCATCATCATCACACATCATCACGCATCATCACACATCACATATCACACACACATATCATCATCATCATCATTTGTCATATTCATCATCATATATCAATATATCATGTATATATTATATATGTATATATATATATATATATATGTATGTATTATATATATATATATATATATATATATATATATATATATATATTATTATATACATATATATATATATATATATATACACATATGTGTATATACATGCATGTGTATGTATGTACATGTGTGGCATGCATGTATGTATGTACGTGTATGATGTATGTATGTACGTATGCGTACGCATGTATGTATGTGTGTATGTATGTATGTATGTATGCATGTATGCAATGTATGTATGTATGTGGCGTATGTATGTATGTATGTATGTATGTATGTGATGCGTATGCATGCATGCATGCATATGCGTGCGCATGATTGTTGCATTATAGGCACACACACACACGTATATATATATATATATATATATATATATATATATATATATATATATATATATATATATATATACATATGCCGATTCAATCTGTGTCATATGTGTCACCGCAGGCGTATCTATTCCTGCTTAGAGTTCACATACACTTATATTGATGCTGGAAGTTCACATAAAAAAATATACTCAATGCTTTTCGAATGAGGTATGGTTGTAATTGCAGATATTTTATCTTATGTGCATGGTTGATCGGTTGTGCAAGTAGATGTGCGGTTTATGGACCGATTTATATCATCGACTGAGGCCTAAAGCACCAGACTCTCTGTGTGTTCAGAATATTGGGCCCCAAACGGTATTACAATATGTCGCTATCCGAAGTGAGGTTCATGAATGAACCTGTATTTTGGTTTGCGTAGCCACGGGTCCGTTGAATCATGCGCTGGTTTACTCGCTCATTTAAAAATTTCAATACGGGCGCTACATACGAAAAAAACTCGCCATTATAATGGCAAGCAGGGCTCATCCATCAGCGATAATCAGGGGGCTTGTGCAGTACAACCGGTTGCACACAGACTAATCATGTACCAAGCTTTGTAAGCCTGGCGGGTTACTTCTATTACATATCTTTGAAGCACACCAAATCTATCCTACCTCTCCTTGTGACAGTTCCCACATACCCATTTTCGCCCATGGAAATAATTGTAAGGAATGGTTGTGTTGTATTGGTAGCGGCGACACGTATGTCTCTGTATTGTAGGACTTCAGGCGTAATAATTTATGTTACACTCCACGTCTGTCTATCAGGTGTAGTATATAGCCCTGAATATGAGATGTAGTATACAGCCCTGCTTATTAAACTTTACTCCCCGTACGTGAATGTCTTCACAAATAGGACTTGGCTAATGCCGTCATTTCGATTATGTACTTGTAGATGACACCAATGATATGCCCTGGATGACCGATGCACCTGGTTCCGAGGGCCAAAAACAGAAGTTACTGCATTGGGATGAAGATGGCTCACCCTACCGGACAAAGGACAAGCTCATTGAGCAGAGAGTGGCGTACGAAGAAGCGGCTAAAGAGCACCCCAGTGGTTCACAGGTACGGGTTTATCACTCCCTCTCTCACGCTAATACTATCGAGCTCACTTCTGTCCACAATGGCGTGCATGTAGGTCACGCTGGCGTGCTGCACGGGCTCCGACTGTGTAGGCGTGCGCCAGGAGAAGCTAAGACGCGTGTCGATGTGGCGGTGAATTGATTGAGCGTTTCTGGGCGGCACTTACAACGAAGCTGCGTGCATGATGTGTGGCCTACCCGTCATGTGTGGAGTGTCCGTATCCTTGCTTTGGTTTGGGTTGGTTTGGTTTGGGTTGGTTTGGGTTGGTTTGCGTCTGTGGTATCTTGGAGTGGTACACTCGTGGTAAAAGCGTACTCTCGCGCAGAGGTTCGTTCGTGCCTAGTATAACCCATACAACGGGCATGGGCTGCGGCACCCATTTCAGTTCATTTTATTCGATTACCATGACACTCAGGTAATCGGAGTCAGGTATTGTTACTCCTCATGTGAGTACGCGCTGACCGGATAATACGCGTATTGTGCATGCCGAATCAATCGAAGTGGATGTACATGATTGTACGCCCTTCTCCACGTTCCTTTGCTCAGGTTATTTTAGAATCTGATAGGATGCATAATATAGGTTTTTTTCGCAGGATAAATTAAGTTTGTAGCTGCAGAACTTCAAATGGATTAGGCACTGTGTGGTTAGAGATTCTTGTTACATGAGCACGTGTGCGTCTAACCGCGCATACCTACCGCATGCAGAAAATGGAAGCCATGCTCGTCAAGAGAGCGATGGCACTGATCAGGTACTACCGGTACATCATTCCCGAAACCGAAGTGGCGGAGAAGATGAAAAAGACGGGCCTACTCTCCAACGAGTTGTACGATAGTGTCATGCAGGATCAGAAGTTCTTTGAAAAGTACGTATCAGCATGACGATCTTGAGATTTTTTTCTTTTGTACTTGGAGTGTGAAAATTTATACACATTGTGTTGGGTTTTGTCGCGCCTGCTTAGCTCCATGACAGTGCTTGGTTTAGAGGCATGTATACAGGGGAGGGCGGAACAGATAGATTGCACCGTATCGTGTGTTGCGTTTTGTTCCCGATGCTTCTGCTCGCACCTGTATCTATAGTACAAAGAGTAGTTGGCGTCAGCATATGTACATTTCAAGCAAGCACGATGAGTGGGTGTATGGTGTTCTTATACCTGCTTTTGAAGCACTCTGCACGGTAGCATGGCGTCATCATATCTGCGGTTCATTTTGTGCATATCTGCGATTTATTTTGTGTATATCTGCGATTGATTTTGTGTGTCAAGGTCATGGACGAGCGATGCAGTGCAACCACACCTCTACACTAGTGTGCAGGCCTGACATACCACTTCGTGGTTTGTGCGCATCTGAGCATGTATTTGCAGTGTAGCTACACTGTACCCATACGTTATGCGAGTGCATTGGTTGTATTGGCCTTTCTCAGCACCATACATCGACATGCTATCGTATCCGGTGTTTTCAGTGTATGTAGTTGGCTTTGTACAACGATGTATCATGTACATACCATCTTCCTAGCTGTATCACAACACACCAGGGCTTATACCTTCACGCTGCCATTCCTATTCAAATAGTGAGCAAGAGACTATTGTGCAGTTGGCGGCCGAGATGTTCAAGGATAAGCAGGGACACAAGCGCATCTTCGGAGCGGTATGTGTGTCATCTGTATCAGAGGGCTGTTACAACACCCATGGTATCCTTTGTTGGGGTGTATACGGAATTCGCTTCAGGAAGGGTTTGTTCCGTGTTGAAGCTGGTTGACGCTGCGAGTGAATGCATACACAAGCATGCAAACCAAGCAACCAGTGCCATCTAGTGGCCTCATTTGTGGCTGGTGCAGAGCTGCAGGCTTGTATGATCTATTTATAGCTCATTTAGCTATTTGTGTGGTGTAGTCCTGTATAGTCTATTTATAGCTCATTTAGCTATTTGTGTGGCAGTGTAGAGCTGTAGGCCTGTATAGTCTGCTTATAGCTCATTTAGCTATTTGTGTGGTAGTGTATAGCTGCAGGGCTGCATAGTCTGTTTACAGCTCATTTAGCTATTTGTGTGGTAGTGCAGAGCTGCAGGCCTGTATAGTCTGTTTGTAGTTCATTTAGCTGGCTTGTCGTCCATGCGCTCTTGTATCTACCACGTGTATGGTATACCTGTCATTCAGTTAGCAGTGTGTGACCGTGGTACAGCTATATGGCCAAGTCACATGGTTATTTGCAATTGCCTGGCTGTCAGGAGTGTTGCGCATGAGTGCAGCTGTGACACGATGGGAAGCTTGCACTCGAGAGCACTAGGCTTAGAGGACACCCTAATCGATAGGAGACTTCGTTCAACCTTGTTCATGGGAATGTACTTTCGGGATATGGGGTACGTCGATTATGTATAAAGTGTTATGAAACCGGTTCTCGTGATTTTACAGGCTCACCAACAACTGGAAATTGAAAATCCGGAACTGTACAAGCAACAAGCACTCGAGCAGAAACAACGGAAGAACATCTCTGGCCAAGGGAAAGGAGGGCATCATGGTCACAGTCATGGGGGCGAGGAAAGGCCGAGACAGAGCGCTGCGGCCAAGAAAAAGGCCGAATTAAAGGCCCAAGAAAAGGAGAGACAGAGGAATATCAAGAAGAACACTGCCAAGAGTCTCGAGGTGATGAAGGAGCTGATGCGAGAGGAGGGTATTGAATTCGATGCCGATGGCAATCCTATTGTGGAAACGAAGCATGCACACAAGGGGAAGAAAACGGACAAGATGCCGTCAGGCGCCACGAAGAACAAGAAGAAAAAGGGCAAGAAGTGAGGCGCAGAAGAGCAAAAGAGGAATAGTGGAGCAGGAGGGAAGGGAGCAAGGAGGAGTAATAGAGCAGTGCCAGAGCGAGAGGTGACAACGGGGGACTGTCGGCTGTGTAGGGCACGAATGGTGGGTGCGTGTGCGTGTACGGGTTGATTGTTGAGGTGCGAAGGATGCCTTCAGTGGGTGTGTAGGTCGTGTACAATCAGGTGCATGTGCCACACCCAGGCCAAACGGAGATAAGCCCACCGGCCTTCACAGCCGTGCAATTGACAAGGGAGCATACGATGCGCCGGGCTACATGTCCACTGCGACAGGTCTGAACGGACGGGGCCACAGTTCACCAATTCCTCTGGCGCACGCGTCTTGCAGACGTCTTTCTGTTGCAGTAGGCATGAATGCTGCATATCATTCGCCAGCCTCCCGGACGGACTCTGGGAAGGATTTATGAGTAGATGCACACGATTGTTAATTGGGTGCAGCGGTCGGAGGTATTTGGGAAAGGCTGGTATAATGATTGCATTGCGTCTACCCATGATTTGAGTCTGCCTGTTTTGGCCTCTGAACCCTCACTGAGAGGTGAACGGTGTGGTATCGATCTCTCTGTGTGTATCGAATTGGCGAGAGATTGGCGGAGTGTATACCAAAGTGGAATAATATTGAGGGAGTGGAATATCATCGAGAGAGCGATGAAGAATGCGGGGGTGAAGTCCGAATTCGAGTGTATTAGTACTAGCGATGGGGATCCTGCTGATAATCTGACTTATCAACGAGTGCGAGACAAATAAGGCCTTGTGATAAATTTTTGTACATATGACTATAATATCCAAACGTGGCTGGCTGTATGGAGGTTTTCATTGCTTGTGATAAATGTTTGTATATACGAGTAGGATGTAGGGTTATTTAAACTTGGCTGTATAGATTTTTCATTGCTTTCGATAAATGTTGGTATATATGATTATAATATCATTCAAGCTTGACTGTATGATTTTTTCATTCTTACACTCGTTCATATGCGTTGGTATTAGTTAGACATGATATGCGGTATTAGTATGGCATGATATGCGGCCGTACTTAATCCTTAGTGAAGTAATTATGCGAGTGTAGTCCATGCCGATTCCCCTGATTGTGTTGTGCATGTTCTTTGTATCGAAAGAAATAAACGTGTGCGTATCTCTATAAGCATACGCGAGTACACACTACACACACGCACATATATATACATATATATATACTAACATTTAAATATGAAAATTTGGTCGCCTATCAATGGTATTGTTCCTAATTGCTTCTGCTCACATTTTAGTGACTATATGGGCGTGGGGAATTCAAATATCTTTTATTTCCATTGCACTACTATCTTATACATAGCACTTGAGTCTGCTTAGGTGTGACTGTGAATCAGTTCTCGATCTTGTGCTCCATTCTATTTTTAGAACTGGGCGATGAAGCCCTGTTGCGGGCTGACCTTCCACTCCACCATATCGGTCCACAGTTTGCGAATATTCTCTTCACCCTTAACAACTGTGCGGTGGGGTCAGTGAGAGGTTGCATCAGTGTATGCGCACCAAGGACAGAGATAAGAGGACTAGAGTACTAGAAATTGTGTGATGGATCGCACTAAGGTATATGTACATATATACACACATTGCGAGAGGATAACGGGGCAAGGATAAGGGGAAGCAGGTGTTTGAGCAATGGAGGGATACTGTATTCTACGTATTTAGAATACAACCACGAACGGATCCACAAGTGTGTTGCGAGTAGAAGGCACTTCCCCAACTTTTGGTCAATCACACTCGCAAATAGCCTCCAACTGCGGCAAACCCTCTAATTGAGCATATTCACACAATAAGATATATACCATCTACACACACCTAATGCCTACACACCCTCTTCACTACCATAACCTTTGGGCATATATATCTAACCTGTGACGTCCACGTGTGGTTTAGAAAACTCCACAAACTGCGCCAAGTTGTCCTCGATCTTGTTGGTGAGGCCTTCTACGCCCCACTCCTGCTGGCGCTTTAGCGCAGCTGACGGCGCAAAGAACGCCTCAGCACGCGCCCCGGGAAGTCCCTTGGCCGATCCCTATGGTAGCATTACAAGAAGGCGAGACATATGTGAGTAACGCAGTAAATGTATTAAGACAAGTAGTTTTAATAGGAGACTCTTATGCAATGGTCAGGGAGGTTCATTGGAAAGCCATTGTCGTTTCTTGCCCCACAAGAATGAATACATTATTCCAACTCAACACAGTTCTATATATAGTATAGCTGTGTGACGTGCTGATGAGTATATGATGTGGCGCTTTCACCCAAATAAGCTCAATCTTCACACGTAAAATGCGTTTTCTGTGTGTGTGCATATGTGAAAGCACCACCAACTATATGTGGGATATTCTGGGAGAGAGAGTGTGTGTGTGGGGTGAGGGTGTTTATTGACTCGTTAGTAGATACAAAATCCAATTAAACATGTATCATGCAGTATAACACACATTTGAAGAGTAAACACGTACAAATAAGTAGCTGCTTCAGATAATGAATAGTACATCGTGCCTGAAATGCGACAAACACCGACCACCTTGACCCATCACCTATGGTGGTACTACACCCTTACATAGAAGAACAGCACCTACTCAAAAGTGCCATGGATATCAGTACCACACAGTGAGCGGTGTGCAAAGTAAAGTCTGTGGCCCCGACTACCGCAACCTTTATGAGATTGTCTTGACAAAACTACGCGAGAAACCATCACTTTCTGATCTACAGCCCTACATACTAAAACAGCACACAGAAGATAAAAATATATATAACCATATATACCAGAAGATAAACAAAGATATAACCCATATAAATACCACATTGTATCTGATTATAAAAATATACAACCCATATATATAGCACATTGAACCTGATTATAGAAATATATAACCCATATATATACCACATTGTACCTGATTATAGAAATATATAACCCATATATATACCACATTGTACCTGATTATAGAAATATCTAACCCATATATATACCACATTGTACCTGATTATAGAAATATATAACCCATATATATACCACATTGTACCTGATTAGTAAAGTCTGTGACACCAATCACCACATCCTTCTTGAGATTGTCCTGGTAGTAGTTGTGGATTTTGGCACGTAGCTTAGCGTTGCCGGAGAAGTCTGCGTAGATTGCAGTGGTTTCCTTACTTGGCAGTTGGTCGACTTGGTCGTAAGTCAATACCTGCACATCACGGAGGAGCGACAACGTACCACTGCTTAGTTATACGTGCACACTACCACTGCCTTTTAACCATACGCGTACACTACCACTGCTAAACCATACGTGTAAACTACCACTGCTTAGCCATAAGCGTACACTACCACTGCCTTTTAACCATACGCGTACACTACCACTGCTTAGCCATACGCGTACACTACCACTGCTTAGCCATACGCGTACACTACCACTGCTTAGCCATACGCGTACACTACCACTGCTTAACCATACGCGTACACTACCACTGCTTAACCATACACGTACACTACCACTGATTAACCATACGTGTAAAATACCACTGCTTAGCCATACGCATACACTACCACTGCTTTAACCATACGTGTACACTACCACTGCTTTGCCATACGCGTACACTACCACTGCTTAACCATACGCGTACACTACCACTGCTTAGCCTATGTATCAGCTAGTAGTAGTATTGTTATATAAAACATCAGCCAGTAATAGTATTATTTAATATTATATCAGCTAGTAGTGGTACTATTAAATATCAGCTAGTAATAGTATTATTAAATATTACATCAGCTAGTAGTAGTATAATTATATAAAACATCAGCTAGTAATAGTATTGTTTAATATTATATTAGCTAGTAGTAGTATTATTAAATATTATATCAGCTAGTAATAGAATTATTAAACTTACATCAGCTAGTAATAGTATTATTACTACGTCCACACCTGTTTATACCATTGGCGTTGGATTGCCCAACGATAACAAAAAATCAAGCCATTTATGCTCATGCGAAAGCACTCGAATACCACCATAAGTTACATTTGTTACTATGAATGCATGCGTGACCCAATCACGCACCTGAAAAGGCACTCATACAACACACTAACAGTATGTCGACAGTGACACACCCATAGCCATTCGAAACCAATTTCGAGCCATCCATACACGTCTTAACAATAGGTAGACCCACCCTTGCCTACCTATAACTTAAAGGCCAACCACTCAAGGATCACATACCTGATCGTAGACTCCTAAGCTCTCCACAAACTGCACATTGGGCTGAGACGTCAAGCCTATGATCTTGTAGGCACCTTTGCGGCTCTCTCTGTTCGAGTGCATCAGAAACGCCGTGCCGTATCCGGTCTTGCTGGACGCACTGGAGATGATATAAGTGTCGATCACACCTGGTATAAAAAGCGAGAGAAAGTTCAAAACTGTGTGTATATTATATATATTCACATATATACATACATACATACATACGCATACAATATTTATATATATATCCGAATATATCACATGCACATCATTTCTGGTTCATCGAATTTGCAACACTGTTCGTGGAAAGGATATAAATTGAGAATGCACGTACCGGGATTCGATCAAAAACCATTCCTAAGATTAAAACCCAAACAAAGAATGGGTTGGTGTTTAAAGTTTAGGGTTTGTAAGGACATACCTACACTCGTGGCGTTGTTCTCTTTGTTTTGACTATCGACCCGCGCAGACTTGACGGCGTCTGAGACATTCACCTGCGGTGAGTAAAGATTTTAGATACTGGTTTTTAATGAGGCGCAGTGGGTACTTTACAAGCCCCTGGTGTATGCATGAATATACAGACACACACAAACACACACACACACACACACACACACATATATATATATATGGGTATATACACGTGTGAATATTGTACAAATATTTCCAATGTCTAACACACACTCGCACATACAATTAAATATATATACATATACGTGTGGTGCGTGTGGTTTACTTAAATGTAAGCGAGCGTTAACACACCATTGTGCTATCGTCTACACTCGTGCACGTATAGAGCCATGTATGTAAGATGCAAACACCCACAAGCACACGCATGTGTACATTGATACACCCACAAGCACATGTGTGTGTACCTTGGAAGTATCTTCGGGGGCATCTTCCGAGCACTGCCACAGAAAATCGTCCAGCAGGAATGACGTGGTGAACATCGGGCGCATGATAGAGTTGAGATGTTCGGTACTACTGTGTTTCTTGGGCGACACAGGGGAGTCTGCGGTGGGAACGTGACTGCGCACATACCTACAGATACACAGATATGCGATTGGGCTGAGTATTGGACAATCACAGCCTTGTAGTCTAGCCTGAAACTTCAGGCAGCGTTGTATGTGGATACTAAGATATTATCACGTTATTACACATGCTCTAGTCAAATCTGTAGACCAAGTGGTAAATATCGATGCAGGTCACACAACTACAATTTAAAATCACTTGCGCACGCACACAAACAACACCCTTCCCGTCTGTGAAGTAAAAACACACACTCTCCAACACCCTCGAAGGATCACTAGGGAGACACAACACAACTCACTGGTTGTATATGGCGTTGAGCTTCTGACGGTGTGGCGCAGCATCTCTGAAGCCTTTGGCTGTGATCCTATCCGCCTGCAGTACACAATGGCCGGCTAAGGGATAGAAGCCGTACAGACGCTCACCTACAGCCACATCCGGGTTAGTCGATGCTGTGACGTCAGCGTATCCCCAAACGGGCACCATGCCTGAATGTGAATAGTTGAGACGTGGGTGGGGTTAGCTGGGTGGGATAGGCGCGTGCATACTGGTACTAAACGGATAGGTGAGACGCTTTGGATGTGGGTAGTGAGTCTGAAGTTGTTTTGAATGTGATTGATGCTCTAATGCGGGCGTGGAGCAGGTGTACGCTGGCTCAAGCTTTCACACAATGCACTCCCCTTCCTCCACATGCATGTTCAGAGGGCAATTTCGAGAACACTCATTCTGTGCTATGTTGTGACATAGCCTTCTGAATCAAACAAGGCTGTGGCTGCGGTTCTAATTAAACCACCCGCAATTCTTTCGTGTCTACTCGTAATCGCTTCTTAGCAAATGCGTTGAGTTCAGAACTGGGTCAAGCAGGTGTACCAGATCACCAGTGTATGGGGTGTACAGGTGACTGACTGTTCTGTGTGTGCGCTTGAAAGAGCATTGTAGGTATACACATGCCAAGAAGAGCACATGACCAACGTTGACGGATGCACATGCGATGTGCACACACGTACATGCCACAGGAAGCTACTGTATATAAGTCAGCACGAGGCTTGTCGCCCTTAAGAAAGAATCGGTCGCAAGGATTGAACCGACTGATTGTATAATGTGTTTGTGTGTGATTTCATAAGTGTGCATAACACGAAAGTGAGTACGCAGGCGGGGGTTGAGTATAACTAGTCGTGCACCGCATGTGCTTACTTACCGTATTTGTCATCTTGTCCAGAGGGAAAGAAGCCCCAGTAGTTGAATAAGTTGGGTGCTCCGGTGACGGCGTAGGTGACGTTGTTCGAGGTCAGTGCCACCTGCCAGCACAGAGCAAAGTACATACGTCACGTGGTGAGTAATTAGTCTTCCTAGTAAGTCTTACCTGCAAATCTTCTCAGAGGGAGGCAGGGTTATAAGACTGGACAATACATGACCATACATCAAGTTCGTATGCAGCTGGTAAGCATGAGCTACAAAGGAATACGTTTGCGTGTGTTTATCCGGACGACATAGAGACCCAAGGACAGACGAATAGCAATTTATATTTATCAGCAAATAAATACGGACACCTTAAAGATGTGGCATACCTGATCGACTTTACACAGCACTTCCCCAGGCTTGAGATCACTTGCAGTGGGAACAGCCGCAGGCTCAGACTTGATCTCAGCGACGTTCTTCTTTGTAATCAACAGCTGAGGATAGGTGCCTGACTCACTCTGCAATGTATCGGCCTGCGACTGTTATGTGAACGCACCCGACAGAGGAGTGAATGTGTGAGCCGTGTCGTCTGCATGCGTGCTTCAGAGATGCAGGTCACAAGGACGGGAATAGCTCGGAAATACTTTTATTATCATTATACCTATAATTAATCGGGCGTATGATGTCACATGTGAGAGTTAGAAGGCATATGAAGGTGAAACTGTTCGGTTTAAATTAAATACGTTTTCCACGATCGATCCGCATGTCAGGAGCGCTCGGCAAGCTGACATTACACGTCCGCGAAATGTTTACGTTTGTATCCGTACCAGAGCAGAGCCTGAGCGAGTATGAGCATTGGAAAACCCTAATAACATACCGAGTACTTCTTCATTGTGTTGAGACTTGTAAGCAAACGAGAATACTGTCGCACTGCGGTAGTTAGGCGTACCCCTCTGATCGAGCTTAACATAGTCAAAGAGTTTATGGTGTTCCGACAACTATATGCGAGTCTTCAGCTGTAATGTATAGATAAGCTAGTGCTGAAGGGTCAGTTGAAGACAAGCAAGTGCGTTAATGAGAGGCGGATTGCGGTCTTTATACACACTCTGCACTATGAGATACAGTGTTATCGTGTACAACGAATTAGTTTTAAATGTTTGTTTGTATGTATGTATTTACGTGTCAAATGTGCTGTCATGTTGACTGTCATATGATATCTATGAACTTGTCAAAAAAGTATACACATTGAAAAAAAAGCCACTGTACAAATAATTGAGACCTTCAAAAATGTATCATCGAAAAAAGTCTGATTATTTATTAATTATTGCTTTTACTGGATATGATTTGATAAGCGATTATTATTGCTTTTACTGGATATGATTTGATAAGCGATAATAATAACAGAGGCAACACCGAGTCTGTGTTGTCCGCTCTATGGTCAGTTTGTCACAGACTCACGACAGACTCTCAGACTCACAGTCACAGTACACAGAGTCACAAGCGACGGAGTGAATTATCCTAGTTCACGCATCGCAGCGAACGGCAAGAGAGCTGAGACTTGAGAGGCTTCCCAACTTCCCAATACAGCCAAGTGTCAATATTCACGTCCCACTCTCGTAATGATCCAAATTACACCGTAGAGTAGCAATTATAGTACATTCTACACTACCATATATCGGATCGGGGCGGTTGTGGTTCACTAGTACTCCCTAGAGATATACGCTTACGGTCAAAGAATTAAGATGCAGGACGCTGGGGTTGACGGTACACGTAGGGATAAGGGGAGCACAAACAACACCAGTAGCCATAGCAACGAGTCGGACCAAGCATCGACGCTACCTTGTTCTGCAAAACCAGACGCAGACATACAGGAGTATTCAGATGCCCAAACGGATCCCAGTGGAGCTACGGATGACGATACCAATAGGAGTGTAAAGCAAGGTACTAATAAGAGTGAAAAGGATAACTCAGATGCCGAGCTCGAATCAACTTCCGAACCCGTTCTCGAGGAAGCGAATAAACTTGTAAGTCCCTACAAGCTAGTTATGTTCAATCCCCTGACCGAGTACAAGACTATGCTCACATCCAGCACAGCCATCACTATCTTCGGCCTCACCTTTGCACTGTGGGCCATGCGGGGGCGGCTGGTGGGTATTTCTGGCCGTATGTGCGTTCGCGTTCTTCTTGGCAGGGTTGGAACTGGGATCGGAACAACAAAAAGGTGATACAACCCAGGTAGGTATAGGCCGACAGGTTTATGTGTGGATGAGGTGTTTCTATACAGGGTGTATTCAAAAAATTGTATTCATATACATTATTCATATTATATATATACTTACATGCATATACATAAAACCATATATATATATATATATATATATATATATATATATATATATATATATATATATATATATATATATATATATATATATATATATATATACATATATATATGTTGGACATATATTATATATATATATATATATTATATATATATATATATATGTATATAGTATTATATATATATATATATACATAACATAACATATATGTAAAACAACCATACATGGCATGTATTGTTATTATGCAATATACTATGTATGTTATTATATTATATGTGTATATATATATATATTATATTATATATTGGCTATATTATATAATACATACATGCATTATGGAGTATGCAATATGTGTATTATTGTATGTATTATTATATAATGTTGCATTACATGTGCACATGCATGCATGCATGCCATGTATTTGACATATTATAATAATATGTTGGTATTATTATTGGCTATATGTGGCATACACAATATTATGTGGTTATGCCAACATATTATATATACATAGCTTGGCATGGGCATAACATTATTATTATCCCATATGTACATAAACATCATCGTACATATGCATGCATATTGTTATTATTGCATATTGCCATATGCTATGGCTACCAATCATAATTGGCATATTGTATTACACTGTATACATATGCTACCAGTTGCAGTAATTGCAATGCATGCATGCAATGTTATGTTTGGCAATATGAAATACAAACATGTTATAATATATGTATACATTGGCTATATTATTATTGGCATATTGGCATATCCATATCCATGATCCACATGATCACCACGATTATCATTATGATATGTATGGCTGGCATATTATATAATATATATGTATATTATTATATATGCTAATGCTAATAATACATATGTCACATATATGCTATATATTATTATGTGTTATTATATATATACATATACATGGTTATACATATGCATTATACATATGTATGTATATGTACACAACATTATATATGCGTAATAACCATTTATTATATTATTATATTATATATGTATTATATTATTATTATATTATTATATATATTATTAATATAATATATATTATGCATATGTATATTATTACATGGCTATAATATTATTGATATACGTACATGACGTATGCATGCACGCATGCATGAACGCATGTATGCATGTATGTATGCAGAAACGCATATTATTACATATATAATATTATGCATGCATATTGTATATATGCACACATATATGGCTGCATGTATGTATGTGCATGCGTGCACGCGCATTGCATGCATGTACGTATGTATAATGTTTTAAGTTCTTGAATAGGTGTGTGCGTGTATTTTTTTTGTACGTATATATAACCTATTATATACATGCATGCAAAGGCGCATGCATGCTACACATGCACATACACACATATATGCATGTATGCATTACACATTATTACCTATTTGCATTTTTATGCGTACATGCATTGCATACATTTATACACACATATACATTGGCATTAACATAATGCATTAATCATGCACGGATTAATATGTATATATATACATATATATTTGTCGTTACAAAACATTTATATATATGTATTATGCACATAATAATATTATTATTATATATTATGTATCATATTACATTACATATGTTTTACATAATAATATCTGTATTAATGTGTATGGCATTACATATTATAATTATTATTATTATCATGCATATTATCCAGTATTATATTATATATTATATTATATATTATATATATATTATAGAAACATATTATACATATTATGTATTATTATTATTATTAACATATTATAATACATATGCATATATATCTATATCCAATCATTATTATCCATATGTATATGTAATATATTATATTATGTATATACATATTATTATTATATATTATATTATTATTATATATTATAATATGTTAACTAATACATATACATACAATATACACGTCATCATCATCATCACACATTGATCATCATCATCATCATCATCATATTATATATTATTATTATGTATAATATACATATAATATATGTATATATACATACATGCAAACATATGTACAAAGTCATACTGATTATGTGCATGCATGCATGTATGTATGCATGTACGCATGCATGTATGTGTATATATATATATTATTTTATATGCATTATATATATATATATATATATATATTATATATATATAATATATATATATATACATATATATATGTGTATGCATGCATGCATGTTTGTATGCATGTATGTATGTATGTATATATGTGTATGTAAGTCTGTGTGTAGGTATGTGGGCATGTATGTATGTATGGACGTATATAAACTTGTATACATATGCATGCAAAGACACATACATATACACATATATACATACATATATACTTACATTCTTATATACATATATGCATGCATACATATATACACATATAAATACGTACACATACTCATACACGTATATATATATATAAATATGTACGTGTCTATATATTTTTTAACATAAGGTGGTTGTAGGAGTGTTTAAAGTAGGTAGAATACTCTCTGTGTTTGATTTATGACCCATTAGAAGCCGTTTTATTTTCCCGCTTACACTACTATTCCAATCTAATGATCGATCTAAGGCACCCCCACTTGTCAAATATTACACTCATTCAACATACATCAACACAAATGTGGGACGCGTCTGTCTCGGTTGTTTCAGGAAGTGACGTTGGGTCTGAACTCAGCGGATCTGTTCGGAAAAGCAGCAGACGCTAGTAACCAGTTGGCCGGTATACATCACATGAGAGGAGAGAGCGGCGGGGTGCTGAATGTCAACAGGTGAGTGTTTGTGTCAGAACAATCAGGTGCCATACGTAGCGCACATGCATTGTATTGTTATCATGTGCGTGTAGATGTATGTATGCAGGTGCGTATGTATGTACGAATGTGTTTTTGTCTGTGGTTTACGTCGCTACTGTGCACTATTGTGGCGGGGTGCTTCTCGGTGCGTGTCTGGTGCTCTGCTGTATCGGTATAAATTAGGGCTGAGCTTGTGGCGTGAGTGCAGGCTTTAAGTATGCCGGCTGGTGTTTATGGTAAGAACGTATACCGATCTCTTGCCAAGTACTTTCCTTAGCTTCACCTTATATTGGCTGCAGATGTTATCTCCAAGACATTCGAGAGCAATGTATAGCCATACAATGGAGCAATGTCGCTCGTTACTGCGATCGCTGTCTTGTAGGGTGGTATCACACCTGTTGACAGTCAACCCCTCTGTAACACTCTGCCACATCTCTCATCTCGTCTACATGGCCCTACATTGCATATGCCGCACTGACACAGTCTCTTTCTCTCTCTATATATATATGTATATCTGTATACATATACATATACACTCGCAGCGCCAACATACGCCATGTTCGGTCTCACCTGCCTCTGTGCATTGAGCCTGAGCTGGATGACCTGATACAACGGTGCATCAGTTTAGTGCTGCGTGACTTTCTGCTGTCCTGGTTTGGTAAGCTTTTTATCACGCGTGCGCTTTCCACCACATACATGTACGTATTGCGTCCAGTACCAGCCACCCGAAGTATGGCATCCCAGCGATACTTGGCATGGTCTTGTACCACTGTCACATAGTCCCTGTGGGTGCTGCCACGAGCTCCGGCGCACGTCGTTACTTATTAGGCTACAATTGAGTGAGCTTGGCAATACTGGCTGTGTGGGTATTAGTGATCCGGGCGTTGATAGTAGAATTTGACGTCCGTAATATTACACAGGTACACTGTATTTTGAATCACTACACCCACTGGTATTAAACTTGCGCTTGTGTGCGCATGACTGCACTCCATGCCCAATGTAAACAAACGGGATGATACAACAGGGACTGTACGTACATGGATATATATATATATATATATATATATATATATATATGATATATATATATATATATATATATATATTATATTTGAATATATATATATGTATATATATATATTTGTATACATATATATATATATATATATATATATATATATATATATATATATATATATATATATATATATATATATTTTATATCACATGTGCAAAAGTATATTCCCATATCTTCTCTTTTCGTACTCTCTGGCAGGGAAGTTAACGTCGGATGGCTCGTTTGTGGAGGAGGTGCGTGCATGCTTTGAGACTATGGTCATGAAGATGGAGGGGTTGGTGGTTAACAGCACACAGGACATCCCCACATTTGTTACCAGTCGCATGATGCACGCCATGGTGGCCCATTTAAGAGCTTATCGTGAAATGGTAAGACCCGTTGTTCCGTGTGTATATATGTGTGTGTATATGTGTGTGCGTTAGTGTGTGTGCGTGTGTGTGCGTTTGTGTGAGTATATGTGTGTGCGTTTGTGTTAGGGGTGTGTATGTGTGTGTTATGAAAAGGGAGCGCGCAGTACCACCCGGCGCAGAATTGATTGGCAAAACAACAAGTCGAGTCGAATGGTGTATGCTTTGATGGCGCTGTCAGGCGAGTACTTAGTATCGGTGGTGAGATTGCGTGAGTGTACGTGTGTGAGTATGGATGTGGTATGTACGTGTGTGAGTATGGATGTGGGCATGTGTGTGTGTGTGTGCGTGTGTGTGTGTGTATTTATATACACTTCCATTGTAGCATGTGCACACATCCTTTCCAAACAAAAAACGCAATAGTTTTGCCTAGCACCCAAGTGTCCCTACGTCTGCAGTCATTCGCGGTAGGCACACTATAGGGCTACACCCATACGGAAGTTCCTCGCGATATCGCGAAAGCGCACATGAATTGAGAGTGTATGTATGTGTGCGCTCGAGTGTGTACGCAGTTGGAGCTACCACGTTGTAGATAGCGACGGGCGTGTCTTCATGGGTATGACATACACACGCCCCCTTTTGCGCTGATGCGTACGTGTACTCGTTGTTGGCCCGCACGTATCCGGCCCGAGTGTGCATGGCCAAGCCAACCGCGGAGAGGTGTACATATATGTCTCTGTACCTAGATGAGGGATACACTCAGGTATATAGTTAGAACTGCATCTATTTATAGAATGCAACAACTCGTGAGCGCACACGTGGCACCCGGGGATTACGCAGAGCTACACCCCACAATACACCAGTCAATCAATTGCATATGTGAACATACGTCCATGCACAGTATCTCCGTAGCATCGTCCATGGCTGTGCACACGCATATGCACATAGCCTTGCCCTTATCAGTGAACGTACCTGCACGCAGCACCGTTACACGCGCACACTTACATACTACGCGAAGGAGAAGGGAGCAGATGAGCGGATGTTGATATCACAACTGTGTGCAGTTGTCGTTCGACTCGATTAGCTCGTTGGATTTGACACACGACGAGAGCATAACCCTATGACATCACAATAGAGTAAAACCCTTGACATCACACGAGCAAACCCTATGACATCACACAAGAGTAAAACCCTATGACATCACAGACGAGCAAACCCTATGACATCGCACAAGAGTATAATCTTAAGCCATCTCACGTTCTACCTGAAGTACATCCATGTCAGTTCACGCAGGCATTGTAGGTGACCATTGTGGGCGACTATTGTAGGTGACCATTGTGGGTGACCATTGTGGGTTACCATTGTGGGTAACCATTGTGGGTATCCATTGTGGGTAACCGTTGTGGGTAACCATTGTGGGTGACCATTGTGGATGACCATTGTGGGTAACCATTGTGGGTGTCCAAGACATCTTAACTTCCTTTCAAGGGGACTGTCTGTTCAGGTCACTTCCTATAAGTTGCAGTCGGCCGCAGTTCGTGTTTTCTTGGCATTTTCCTTTGCATGTGCATCACGTCCCTATCAACACACGTCAGCACTACACACGCACCAGCCGATCATCTGTTTTTAAATGTGTACCAATACTCGACCGCCTGTTTTTAACTGTGCACCGACAGGAATCATCCAGCATGTCGTCAGAGCTATACTTCCAAACTCCGAAGGGCCAAGCATACCTCCACTTTGCGGCCAGAAGTCCGAAGAACGAACGTCAGTACCTGAAACAGCTGGGCGAACTCATGGCTGCCCAATATCTCCCGGTACGTGCCACGCTCACACTTAAGGTTTGATTAAACAAAGACGCCATTTGAAGAGACACCTTTGATCATTCAACAGGAAGTGATGTCACGCAACTGCTATTCACTTGTACTGTACGAAAAGTTAGTGAAGATCTGATCGTGTGATCTGAGTTGAAAAGTGCAGGTAGCATAGTGCAGGTAGGCACAGCATATCACCTGCCCACCCTCACATAAACACCTGTCACTCCCATACACACACCCTATATTTTGCGTGTGTTTTTATACACATACCTTAGTATCGGCCATAGTCTTACACACATCTTATCTACACATATAAACAAGCTCATCGTATCAGCGAAACATACAGTACCTTCCCACATACACCAAGCGTACCATCTCAAACCCACACACACACACCTCCACTTCACTCACACCCATGTAACTTCTTTACATCTTCTTGATCGTGTGATCTGAGTTAGAAAGTGCAGGTAGCATAGTGCAGGTAGGCACAGCATATCACCTGCCCACCCTCACATGAACACCTGTCACTCTCATACACACGCCCTATATTTTGCGTGTGTTCTTATACACATACATTAGTATCGGCCATAGTCTTACACACATCTTATCTACACATATAAACAAGCTCATCGTATCAGCGAAACATACAGTACCTTCCCACATACACCAAGCGTACCATCTCAAACCCACACACACACACCTCCACTTCACTCACACCCATGTAACTTCTTTACATCTTCTTACCTGCCACAGCCCAAGAAGTTCAGTAGTATTTGTACACGCTAACTCGTCTTTGAGATGCTTCTACGCTTATTAAACCCACCCACACACCACTTCTCTCACACCCATGCCATTTCCTTTTCCTTGCACCCTCGTACCTGCCACAACCCAAGGAGTTCAGTAGTATTTATACACGCTATGTCGTCCGTGAGATGCTTCTTCGCTTCGTAAACCCACCCACACACCTTCATTCCTCTCACCCATGCCACTACCTTCTCCTTGTATCCACATACCTGCCACAGCCGGAAGAGTTCGGAAGTAATTGCACCCGCGCACTCGTTCGTGAGATGTTGGTGGCGCAGTGTCTGGCCCCCACAATCAACACTTGCACAGACGGCGACTTTGTCAATCGACAGATCTTGGCCTGGTTCCCTCCCAAGGAGTTTGCTGATCGCATGAACAATGTATGTGTTCTAGTGTATAGGGTTTTAGGGTTTAGGGTTTCAAGGTTTGAGTTTAGGGTATAAAGGTTCGATTATAAAGTTTGTGACGAAGTGTTTGGAGGGTTAGGGTTTAGGGTTTAGGTTTGTGAGGCGTATGAACAGTGTATGAGATTTCAAATGAGAAGGCCCATGCTGAGTTCGGGGGCGACAAGGTATTTGTGTATTGAGGTTTGGGTTGAAGTCGATCACATAGTCTGTTGACCCGTGCCCTTTAATTGATTTCTAATTGGCCATTTAAACTCAAGTTTTGAAACAGACAAATCCCATCTGGACTCAGCCACGCTCTGATTTTAGTCAGTATTGCACTCAGTCACTATGTGCTATTTCGAATTGAGCTCAGTCGTCATTCACTCAGTCACTCATTCACTCAGTTGTCATTCACTCACTCCTCATTCACCCAGTCCTCATTCACTCAGTCATCATTCACCCAGTCATCGTTCACTCAGTCATCATTCACTCAGTCCTCATTCACTCAGTCCTCATTCACTCAGTCCTCATTCACTCAGTCATCATTCACTCAATCATCGTTCACTCAGTCATCTTTCACTCAGTCATCATTCACTCAGTCCTCATTCACTCAGTCACTCATTCACTCGTTGCCTATTGCCACAGCGGGACAAAGGTGTCAAGTTAAGTGTCAAAGTGTGCCAAATGCGAAACTTTGTGCCCAGAAAAGAGGGCCAGATAAGCGAGCCGTTCTGCACTATTCGATACGACGGTGAACCAGTCTCCACCTCAAAGGTATCCACCAAATCGAACCCAAAATTTTTAAGCCTACTTCTCGCATATATCTACCTTCCATGGTGTATGGTATATGGTCTGAGGTGTATGCATTACATTAAGTGCAAGTCTTTCTGTGTGAATGCTGATAGTCTAGGGATCCATGGCCTGTTCCACAATAGTTGGCTTGTATATAAAAGTGGTGGACCCTTACCCGACTTAGTAAGGGCTGGTGTTTTGGTCAATTGTTCTGGTCAATTGTACTGGAGATGTACCGAACACTTTTGTCTTTTTTTGTGCACCGAAAAGTAGGTATGTGGAACGACCGTTTCACTTCTAAGATGCACTTAACTACTTGAGGCCAATCCTTAGAACGCTAGAACGAATGAGTAGGCGCACATCCTCACCCCAACATCCCCTGAATCTTACTGTGACATTAACAACGTTATCTGAATGCGTATGGAGAAGTGTCTCGGTTCACTTCCAACGTGCACACACAAACTATTTGAGGCCGATCTTCGGTACATTAGAGCGAATTAGTACTCTCTCACACACTTCAATATTCCCTGACTCATACCTTGGCCTTGTTTACGTATTCAGATTGCGTACCAGGAGGTGCCTACATGGAACGAGCGGTTTATGTTTATGGTGCACAAAATATTCCCTGACTCATACCTTGGCCTTGTTTACGTATTCAGATTGCGTACCGGGAGGTGCCTATATGGAACGAGCGGTTTACATTTATGGTGCACAAGCCAGTGGAGGCTGACCCATGGGACAGGGCGTACAAAGAAAAGACCCAACAGCCGCCATTCAACCCCAGAGATCTGCTGCATCCCCTGCACATCCGAGTGTTCGACTATGACTTGTTCCGCGGGGAGGTGTTTCTAGGTGTGTACATCTGTATGTGGTGTGGTAGTATGTGTTTGTATGGGGTGTGGTAGTATGTATTTGTATGTGGTGTGGTGGTTTGTGTTTGTATTCTCTATCTATCATATCACTTACACACACACTCTCTCTCTCTACCTGTTTAGCTAACCTATCCCTCATCCCACTCGCTCCTTCCACTCCAGGCACGGTGATCGTTCCCTTAGACACACTGCCTGCCAACAACACCCGCGCAGACTGGTACACACTATTGACCCCAACGGGAGGGGCTGCGTCTGGGGCGCAGGTGAGTGTAGCATGCACACGTGTACGCGAATGCAGTTCAACCTGTGCGTATATGGTGTGCATATGTGGCTGTTTGATATTTCGGATAGGTGTATGGTTCTTGTAGGAAATCAGTGTGTATATGATACCCTGTATCAGTGTATGTGTGCCCCCTATTGGAGTGGTGCGTCAATTAGAGAGGGAGAGAGAATGAGAGTGAGTGTGTGTGTGTATTGCTGTGATGGCTGTGCATGCTTTTGCTTATTCAGTGGGATAAGTAATAGTAACCGGAGAGTGGTACAGGCAGTTGTCTTCGTATTTGTGGACTACTTAGCGTACGGACGGCCGAGATGGCACCTATTTGCTTTTGCGGTTGTATATGGTATACCAAACACAGATGAACGTGTCGTCGGCTCACACGAATCGTTACTGATATCAATAGTGTGCTTCTTACGTATAATGTACACACCTTCATGTGGACATATATATATATGCATGCATGATAAAAAACACAAATTACAAACCCAACACCCACCCCACAGAACATGGCCCTGCGCCTAGAGCTCTCTCTGGTCATGAACGAGAGCGATGCAAAGACCTGGAGCCGCGTCACACTCGAGAGAGCAGAGATTAAGAAACGCTCAGAGGGTGGGGGTGGTATGGTCACTACCCCCAGGACCGGTCGTGCCCAGCCAGACAGCCTCGGCAGCAGCTCTACAAACACCTCTCCTAGTGTGGGCGAGAGGGATAGGTTTAGGTGAGTGAGTGAGGGAGTGAGTGAGGGAGTCAGTTAGTTAGTTAGTTAGGTAGTGAGTGAGGGGGAGTGAGTGAGTGAGTTAGTTAGTTAGGTAGTGAGTGAGTGAGTGAGTGAGTGAGTTAGTTAGTTAGTTAGTGAGGTATTTAGTTAGTTAGCTAGTTAGTGAGGTAGTCAGTTAGTTAGTTAGTTAGTGGGTGAGTGAGTGAGTGTGAGTTAGTTAGTTAGTTAGTTAGTTAGTGAGGTAGTTAGTTAGTTGGTTATTTAGTGAGTGGGTGAGTGAGTGAGCTAGTTAGTGAGGTAGTTGGTTAGTTGGTTATTTAGTGAGTGACGCGAGTGAGTGGGGTTGTGATTTTCTTTTGTGTACTTTGGTGTCGATGGTGTCAGAGCGAATGGTCTAGAAAGGATGTATCACGACTTAGGCGTATAAAGCGTCGGCATTATCTCTACACACACATCTCGGAGTGTGTGTGTGTGTTTGTGTGTGTGTTTGTATGCGGTTTGGGCGAGTGATAGTGTGGATTGGGTTGTAGTGCTTGCGTGATAGCTTATTGTGGAGCACAGCCAAGACAGTCGGCCTCAGCAGCACACCCCTCAATATATATATATAAATACATAAATATAGCCTTAAATGGGAGAGGTAGGTGTAAGCTGTGCTTGTATAGCTTGTACAAGAGCGTACATTTGCAACCGTAGCCCTGAATGGTATGGATAGGTGGGGGATCAGTCCAACTCAATTGAGTCTGTGTGTGATGTGTGATCTGGTATATTGACCTGCCCGGCAAAGACGTACTAATTAGTCATTGGTCAGTCAGAAAGTTTCCGTTGATATGCATCGGTTGACATACATCAATCCTTTCTCGGTCTTTCTCGTGCGTCTGTAGCCTTGTAAGTGTTGTAGTTTAGTCTGACGTATAGATACACCTTTTGATTGGTCACCCACAGATCACAGTTAGGGGCCAGTGCGACGCTGACAGATCTCAGCACTCCGCCGGAGAGGAGAAAGTCGCACCTGGTAGGTGCTTTGTAAAGTGTGTTGTATGTGTTGTATACTGTATTCTATAGGGGTGTGTGTACTCAGAGTATGTTGTATATGGTATATGCTGTATTCTATAGGAGTGTGTGTACTCAGAGTATGTTGTATATGGTATATACTGTATTCTATAGGAGTGTGTGTACTCAGAGGGTGTTGTATTGTGTTGATTCTTTCTACATCTCCCTGAAGGCGTCCATAGGAGTGTGTGTACTCGCTGTCACTGTTGTCACGTACAAGTGACATACTCTCAGTCAGTTGGAGGCATTTCCACGCTAAACCCTAAACCCTATCGCGTTGGCCCTAGCTCTAAAACCCTAAACCCTAAAACCTAAAACATTAGCACTCTGCACCCATCTCTGGCAAATGCACAGACAGAAGCAAGAGCCTTATTAACAATATGCACACCCGCTTACCCACACACGTGTTCTGCTGTCGCACGTGTCTGGCATAAAGTAAATAAAGTCATGAGTGTAAAACAGTGTCGTAAACAAAAACATAAGTGTAAAATATTGTCGTAAACAAAAACATGTGTAAAACAGTGTCGTATGGCTACTAATTCTGTGCGTGATGGCTTGCCCATACTGCACACGTGCGTGTTTGTTCACACGCTCTTGTGATACGCCCACAGACCAACAGCGTAGGTGCCAGCGACTCCAATAGTCCAGGCAGCGCCACTCGACGCCGTAGTGCCACTCACGGTGGCAACAGACCCAGGTGTGCACATGTATTGTTTATTAGACCCAGGTGTGTGCAGGTGTCCTGTTTAATAGACCCAGGTGAGTGCACGTGTGCTGTTTTTTAGACCCAGGTGTGTGCACGTGTACTGTTTATTAGACCCAGGAGTGTGCATGTGTCCTGTTTAATAGACCCAGGTGTGTGCACGTGCACTGTTTATTAGACCCAGGGTGTGTGCACGTGTACTGTTTATCAGACCCAGGTGTGTGCACATGCAATGTTCCTGCGTAAGGCTGCTGAGTGAATGTTCCTGTGTAAGGCTGCTGAGTGGTGTACTGGTCATAGCTTGCAATGCGTAGCCCACCCGCTGCCTGTTGCTGAGTTGGGGACAGATGACCCTAACATAGTGCATCTATATCAATGCTATTAGTCTAATTATTTCTCAGCTTTTAATTGATTTGATTCTCAGCTATTAGTCTAATTATTTCTCTGCTTTTAATTGAGTTGATTCGTAGCTATTAGTCTAATTAGTTCTCTGCTTTTAATTGAGTTGGTTCTCAGCTATTAGTCTAATTAATTATCCGCTTTTGATTGAGTTGATTCTCAGCTATTAGTCTAATTATTTCTCTGCTTTTAATTGAGTTGATTCGTAGCTATTAGTCTAATCAGTTCTCTGCTTTTAATTGAGTTGATTCTCAGCTATTAGTCTAAATAATTTTCCGCTTTTGTTTTAGTTGATTCTCAACTATTAGTTCAAATCTTTCTCGATTTGTGTTTCTTGTTGATTCCTAATTATTATGCATTATTTTCCACTTTCAGTTCCATGGACAGGATACCTACCGCCAAGCGCATGGCACAGAATAGCGACAGTCATGGCAGGACCACCAGTTTTGGCGGCAATATTCAGGTGAGAATATCTCTCCAATGCACAAAGTTTACCACAGGCTCTCAAAATACAGAGCTTTACCACACAAAACAATCACGTGGGAATATATGTCTAATACTCAGAGTGAAGTTATCACACCCCAATTGATGGTCTCTTTGTTCAGAAAAGAAATTTTTCCGCAAGTTCTGGCAGCAGCATAGAAGGAAGTTCGGTTTATTAGTAACATCAGCATTCTAGTGCATTGCATGCCTGTCAAAGTGCAGCATATAAGGATGCACGGTTCATTAATATCACATTATTGTCTGTACCATATATCGTAGTATGCACTATACATCATTGTGTACTTTATGCATTTTCATATGATCCATGCGTCATCACATACCCTATATGTCTATACATTCCTCTACACATATATATGTATATATATATATACATTCCTCTATACATTCTCGATGCATTTCCCTATACATCAATTCACACCATAACCTCTCGATCGCACCCAGGACAATCCGCGACGCACACCAACGTCACCACACCGTCTGACGTTCGATGAAATTCTTCAAGCACCCGCCAGTTTCTTACACTTCATGGAGTTCATGGAACAGGAAGGGGCAGCAAGTCTACTGCAATTCTGGGTCAATGCAAACAACTACCGCAACTACAGTGAAAGTGCAGACGAGCGGAAGAAGGTGGGTGGATTACGTGTGGTAGTTATATATAAATATATATATATATATATATATATATATATATATATATATATATATATATATATGTGTGTGTGTATGTACATATACATATACGACATTACATACATATATATATATATACATACCTACATACATAAATACATACCATACATACATACATACATACATACATACATACATACATACATACATACATACATACATACATACATACATACATACATACATACATACATACATACATACATACATAAATATATACACATACATACATATATACGAACATACATACATACATATATACATACATATACATACATACGTACATACATACATACATACATCATACATAACATACATACATACGTGTATGTGTGCATGCGCTCATATAAATGCACATCCGACAAGTTGTATGCGTTTCATGCTCAAATCTACAATCTCCACATGACTAACATATCTAAAAGCCTGGAATAGATACCTTCTTGATGGCCAGGGCGGCTTAAATCGTGCAAGTACGCATACATACTTATATGCATGCAACATACACACATAACAAAATACATGCATTACATACATACATACATGCATGCATACATACGCTCAATATTGCACACTTGTGGCAAATTCAGCGTGATGTGTTCATTGTTGTAGGTGGGTGCCGGCGCCGATAGTAAAGTAGCCAGAGAGGCGGACGACTTCATGAGACTAGCCAAGCAAAAACAACAGGTACATTGAAGTAGGTGGGCGACTCTATTGTAGTATACACTTTATGTATGTAGTGGTTACATACTTACCTATACACATGTATCACATACACACATACATATATATATATCCATACATACATACATACATACATGCATACATACATACATACATACATACATACATACATACATACATACATGCATGCATACATACATACATATATACATACATACATATGGATGGGTGTCTAGTTATGCATGGTCGTACATGGTATGTGTATCTTTGTATATGTTCTTGGTACGGCGTGGTTATAGTCAGTTGTGTACTACTATAGGCGTGCGTTTACCCTCAGTTGCAAATCTATATTATATTTGTTTTAAACGAGCACACAGCTGTGTTCGTCATACGCAGAATGCAATGCCCGCCAGTCACGTCACTGAGTCTATAGTGCAGTTGTGTGTGGTTAGGGTGTGTGCACAACATAGCACGTTTATGTGCTGGACTGTGGCTGCAGTTGTTATCTAAAGCGTACCACAACCTCCAACCAGCAAGGAGCTGAGCTCAGATGTAGCTGAGATTGCCCTGTGTTCTGGTCATTACCTGAATGACATATATCTTATGCATCCCATTCTTTCCGTTCGAAGCCATTCTTGCTCCATCAAAATCTGCAACAGGCTGGACTATGAATAGACCTGAATTTGATATATCGGGGTTGAAATTTGGATATATTTATTTGTTCCGACTCGATTGTGAGACATCCGTGTGCTGTCATAGCAGTGGCCTCTCACGTCCACTCGAGATTCTCTAGCCCTTGCCACAACCAACTCCACATCTCTAGCATCGGAATCATATACGTTGCTATGTATACGAACGGACTATTCAGCCTACCACCACAGCCTACCACCACAGCCTACCACCACAGCCTATCCCATCGCCACAATCCAATGAATCATAACCGTCCTAGTCAGGCCCTACTTACACCCTCTCTTTCTCGTTCTCTATGCCATCATACTTGCATGCTCCACACCTTCTTCTCTGTAGCATCATATTCACACCCTCTTTTTCCCTATACCTGCATCCTTACACCCTCTTCTTTTTCACACCATCATACTTACACCTTATTTTTCCCTATACCTTCATACTTACACCCTCTTTTTCTCTGTACCATCATACTTACACCCTCTACTTTTCCACACCATCATCCTTACACCCTCTACTTTTCCACGCCATCATACTTACATCCTCTTTTTCTCTATACCGTCATGCTTACACCCTCTCTTCCTCTGTGCCCCGTCTTTTCCCGTTTGGTTGTTCATACGTACAGCTGCACCAGCAGCAGCAGTTGGAGGCCTTCAGCATCTTCACAATGCACTTCAGTTCCGGCGCTCCCTTTCCCGTCCCTGTGCCTCAGGTGAGTGCGGCTCCCCATATCAGCGTAGTCGTATCTATGCCGATAGAAATGTATTGGATATATGTGTGGTTCTATTGGGGTGAAGGTATTTGTACATTCATTTTAACTGATATAAATATATTGTATATATGTGGGGTTTCATTTGGATGTTGATACGTGTACATCCATGTTTAATTGATATAAACATATTGAACATATGTATATACATTCTTTTGTATATATATGTGTATTTACATTTGGATGTTGATACGTGTACATCCATGTTAAACATATTGTACATATATGTATTTATATTTTTTTGTATATATATGTGTGTTTACATTTGTATGTTGATACGTGTACATCCATGTTTAATTGATATAAACATATTGTACATATATGTATTTACATTCTTTTGTATATGTGTGTGTTTACATTTAGTTTGTACCTCATTGTCCAACTGCTAGATATGTGTTGTATATATCTGTTCGCATTTGGGTGATGATTTTGACACATACGTAGCCACATTGCCCGTCTTCAGGTTCCGCTGACACGGGTGCTGTCACAGATGACACCGTAAGACGCGGACATGTCGGACACAGACATTTTGCATTGACACTTTCTATCTGACCCATATTTGTATCCGCATTTCTCGTGCGAGTTCAGAATTGACACAGAACCAGACTATCACGAATGGCTAATGAAAAAACACCCCAACTTGCCAGTGACAGTGATACAATCGAGAGATTTTCATTATAACTCATGTACATATACACTTCATCTAAACTATTACATATACACTTCATCTAAACTCATATATGGCCTATAACGTATACACTTAATCTAAACTGCTGCACGAGCCTATAACATATACACTTCATCTAAACTAATGTATGATACACTTCTTGTTAGCTGACGTGTAACATTGTATCTGAATATGCACAGGATATCATTAAGAAAATGGAGGCTTCTCTGAAGGACAGCATTCTGGGACCTGCCCCGTTGGTGTTTGAAGAGGCTCAGGCGTCAGTGTATAGGCTCATGCGCCGAGAATACTACCCCAGGTTCAGACACAGTCTGATATATAGAAAGGTATAGGTTGTGAATATAAAAGCAGAGACACACAGTCTGTTATATAGAAAGGTATATTTATAAAAGCACAGGCACACAGTGTGATATGTAGAAAGGTTCATGTTGTGAATATAACAGCAGATGCACAGACATCATGGGTATGTCACACAGGCTTTGTGGGGTTATGTGCTTTTTTTATATGCGTGTATACTGAAAGACACATGCAGCCTCAATCGCGGAGGTATGCGTACACCGGATTTATGGAGTGTTGTAGTCCTGATTTTCTTTCTTTTTGTGCACAGTTTTTGGAATCCAGAGACGATGGGAGTACTGTGGGCCAGACAATCGATGCCAGAGACATTCCATACACACACAGCCGCACACCTAGCGGCGCCATTAAAGTACAAGATACGACAAATAATACGACAAATAATACGACAAATGATTCAAATACGACACGTGACGACATTGTGGATACTATCGACACTGTCACAGAAGATGAGAAGGAGGTCAGAGAAGCGGCGATAAATGCCAAGTATGTGTGCATGTATCTATGTAGGTATGTCGCCATGTATTTATGTATGTACGTATACGTGTATTGATGTAGGTATGTAGCATGTATTTATGTAGGTATGTATGCATGTATTTATGTAGGTATGTATGCATGTATTTATGTAGGTATGTATGCATGTATTTATGTAGGTATGTGTGTATATATCTATGTAGATATGTAAACCTTCTTTTCTTGTATGCGGGGGAATCTCCACACACTCATGACATTCATGCATGTATATACGCCTCTGCTCTAGTGCACCAACTACCGTCATCTCCAATTCCTATCATTGTTCTAAACTACAGATAGTCTATCTATCCTTCCTCACAGCTGACGTATCTGTGTACGCCTGCGCCATGTTGCACTATATGATGACCTCCACACACTCGAATGTTTGTGCTCATACACTTCTTTGGTTTGTCTATGCGTTGCGCTATGTTGGGCCCAGTTTGTCTGTGGCGTCTGAGGTGAAACATTCGCAGCCCATGGATATATCGGGGCATTCCATACAGAGCCACAGCAGCATACACAGCGAGAAGAATGTGGGTGCTGACGTTGAAGAACCCGAAGGTGCGTATGTATTCTCAGTGTATCATGTAGGTACGCGTGTGCACATAATAAGTTCTTATGTGACGTGCGCACAATAGAGTATGTGACACGTGTACACATACATTTGTGTTGTGTGTGCTGACTCAGGACGCGTGCGTTTGTTAGTATGTGCATCCTGCTATGTACAGTGAGTGAGAAGGGTGTATAGGCACTGACATCAACAGACCTGAAAGGTACCCACACCCGCTCCGAGCGACTCCTGGAGATTAGGGCTTGTACGCATGTTAACTAGTGTCTGTGTATGAGTGTATGTGCGCAATGTGTGTGTTGGTTTTGGAGACCTCGACAGTCATGGGCATGTATCACAATGGGTTGTATGGTCTATAGAGTGCTGGCAGCTACATAGGATTACCATATCAATCTGTACTCTACACTCTGTTAATTCAATACAAGTGATGGTATCGCCCGTGCATCGGGTTATAGAGAAATCCGACAAGTCTATAAGTTATGTTGACGCCAATTTGTCTTGGACAATTTTTATAATAAATCATGTCAATATTTAAAGAATTTCGACATGTATTAAGTTATCTATACACCAATTTATCAATTGGTAGAAAAACACGGTAGCCCTACAAGCCAATCAGACGGGCACAATGCTATCGGCGCCGCAATTGCGCTGATGAAAGAGCAACAGCTGATTGTGGAGGATCTCATAATAGCCTCTGTACCAGGCAGCAAGCAATACAAAACGCTCATCAACCAGCAGGTATGGTGTGATATGGGCATAAATATATATATATATATATATATATATATATATATATATATATATATATATATATATATATATATATATATATATGTATGTATATATGTATATATATATATATATATATATATATATGTGTGTGTATGTATGTACGTATAAATATATATATATATATCGATCTATATATATATATATATATA
>LUCW03000001.1:135000-152500 GCA_001586965.3 Sphaeroforma sirkka | reverse complement strand
TGTGTGTATGTGTATGTGTATATGTGCGTGTGTTTGTGTGCGGGCGTACTTTGTGTAGAGTGAGGAAGGTGTAGAGGCGAGTTTGTGCACTCATCTTAACGTGTATTTGCGGTATTACTCGCGCGCAATGCACAATGTGAGAATATGAGAGACATGTCAGTGTTATAGAGGACACTGTATCACTGCATCCATTATACACCTCACAGATGTTGTGGTTGTCTGTCTTGGCGTGTCTGTATGTTGTTGGCGTGAGATTGAGAACAAGCACTTGTACCGATAAATGTATTTGCATACCTACTACTACATACGTATTTGCGTTGATGTTGGATGCTTTGTGTAGGTAAATACGGGTCCATTTGCGTTTGTGTGTGTCCATGGGCTTATATGTATGTATATCTCATATGTGTGCACTTGGGCTGCCCTCTATAGTCTGTAAATGCCTCTCACGATACCATGTTTAATTAATCTTACAAACGCACGTATGTCTCGTATGTCGCGTTGCGCATGTATCTCTTAGTTCGCCTTACAGACGTGTGAACCCGTACCTATGTAGGCTTGTAGGATCAAGTCGATTGATCTGCTACCATGTACAAATCCCTTCATTAATGTGTTTCTCATGTGCACGTACATCACCATCCCACTCCACAAGTATGACCCCTGATTAGTTTGTAATTAGTTTGTGATCAGTTTATGATTAGCTTGTGATTAGTCTGTGATTAATTTTGTGATTAGTCTATAATTAGCTTGTGATTAGTCTGTGATTATTTAATGAATAGTTTGTGGTTAGTCTGTGATTAATTTGCGATTAGTTTGTAATTAGTCTGTAATTATTTTATGATTAGTTTGTGATTAGTCTGTGTTTAATCTGTGATTACTTTATAATTAGCTTGTGATTAGTCTATGATTATTTTATGATTAGTCTGTGTTTAATCTGTGATTACTTTATAATTAGCTTGTGATTAGTCTATGATTATTTTATGATTAGTTTGTGATTAGTCTGTGATTAATTTGTGATTACTTTATAATTAGCTTGTTAGTCAGTGATTAGTTTATGATTAGTTTGTAATAAGTCTGTGATGAATATGTGATTAGTGTATAATCAGCTTGTGATTAGGCTGTGATTAGTTTGCCAAGGCATCCAATCTATCCGCAGGCGCAGTGCGAATAAAAGGACCCCATCACTCAGCACTCAGCCACCCCCTTACGACTACACGCTAACTGTGAATGCACCAACATCAACGCAGGTGTTCAACACGCTTCAAAACAAGCAAATGAACAAGCACTTGGCCTATGTGTTGGTGGACACAATGATCTTGGCCGTTCTGGGTCACCAACAAGACGCGCCTGCACATAGCCAGCAAAGCTAGCGTGTCACAGTGCCGTGTGAATGTGAATGGGCCGTTAAAGTACGACTGGGGTCAATAGAAGCCACACTGTGTCATCTCATGTGTCGCAATTAATAAATATAATGCCATCGCACGTTAAGTCAGACAAAGCAGTTGACAAGCAGTTGAATAGATGGTGCAAATAAATGTGTTGTCCTAGGTATTTTATTGTTGTTTTAAATTCAAAGCAGTTGAATAGATGGTGCAAATAAATGTGTTGTCCTAGGTATTTTATTGTTGTTTTAAATTCAAAGCAGTTGGATAGATGGTGCAATATATGTACTATTCTGAGTATCTCCTTGTTTTAAATTTAAAGCAGTGAATAGATGGTGCAATAAATGTATTATTCTAAGTATTTGATTGATGTTTTAAATTTGAAGCAGTGAACAGATGGCGCAATCTGTGTATTATTCTAATAAAGTATTTTATTGTTGTTATAAATTCAAGCAAGCATGGACTCGGCAGCGCATACAGCGCTATCAATCACACCCAGACGCACTCCATTTCTTATCCATAACGCCTTTTGCCTATTTGTAGACCCCCTTGGAGTCCCCGTTGGCGTTCTCCATTTAATTTACCCAATTTTGGAAATAATATGCCCCTGACTCCTATGTAGTCTTAAATCTATTGACATTATCACCAACTTCTTGTCCGTCGCCACAAAATGCCCGTGACGCTTTTAAATCTAGCTTGAACGGGTTTATCTCATTTGAGACCCTTTACAAAATAGTTAAAAGGCCCAAAATGAGTTTTTACCATCTGTCTCATCGTATACCAGCACGGTGCATGCAATCGATTAATATATCCGTGGTGTACATGAGAGTTAGCCTTTTGGTTAGTCGAGCTGAGGCACGGACGTGATCTTATCCAAGACTATGACTGAGTTGCTGTCGAGAATTGTACAGGCATGTGTCCCGTATCCCGAGGGTTTAGCTAAACCTTGATCCCTAAAAACCCTATCCTACGTTTCAATCACTGATTTGAATCGTAAAACGAACTTGGACTTGATTGTTGACGATGGTTGGACATATCCAAATAATAATTGGCCGCATAGATGTCAGATGCACATGCAGACCTATCTCAGGCACAGAGACGAATCCTGTATTCTCGCGGTGTGTATGTACGCGATCCCCAGAAATCCGCTGACAGCCACAACACCCATCACTGTGACAAAATATATTTATTACTATTTGTTCCGATAAATGTGTCGGGAGTGGGGCCCTGTATTTTTTAGGGTTTAAGGTTTTTGGCCCTGATATCTAGCCTTGGCACCGGGTAGGAGGTTTTAGGGATTTAGGGAGAGACAGTAGAGATAGTTGTCCCGACAGCCCAATAGTAGCCGCATAGTCCCTGAACGGCACAACGTACAGTGTGTGTATGTGAATATCGGGCGTGTTATGTGATGTAAGTGAAGGGATGTACCATGCTCATGCATTTGCGTGGGGACACGTGTGCGAAGCTCTACGCACGCTCGACGACGTAGCGATCCGCGAGGATGCACATCGATGGGTACGTACGGTTGATTGGTCGGATGTAGCACGGCAAGGGTACATTCGTGCATGAATACAAGTATACACAACACAGATAAGTGAATACGACGCATGTACATAGGCACACTCGCTTGCCACTAGTGCTACTTGTCTAACCTATTGAGATGTTCGGTACAACATCACACCATCCATTCAGGGCCAAGCAAGTGGCAGATGAAATTGTGACGTCGAGATCATGCCGTATACAGCTCACACTTCTGCAAACTATTTTACGTATTTTATCAAGCCATATATAGTAGGTTGAATATATACCAAACATGCAATACTTATATATATATATATATATATATATATATATATATATATATATATATATATATATATATATATGTGTGTGTGTGTGTGTGTGTATATGTATGTATATGTATGTGTATGTATGTATGTATGTATATATATATATATATATATATATATATATATATATATATATATATATATATATATATATATATATGATCAAATAAAACAATCACCATAGTGTCATTATATATATATATATATGATCAAATGAAAATAAAACAATCACCATAGTGACATTTTGACATGGAGGCGTACTACGCAAGTCCAAGGGAGACCGGCAGCGTATGGATCACAGATATAACAACACTCAACTGGGGTTAACTCGAATTATTACCTCCGTTAGCATCGCTCACTAAGGCAGGTGATGAGAATACTTGCGCGGGTAGTGTCATTAGTGAACCAGTGGGATGGCAGATACCATCTGGACCAATGGAATAGCCGAGAATTGTGCCATCCATGGCAATTACGAATAGTTCTCTGTGCTCTGATTGGCTCTCGATTGAGGCGACCTGAGCGTACACTCCATCTCGCGTTCTGCGCAGTCGAACGACAACGAATATGCATGTCTCTTTGAAGCTAGATGCACTTGCGTAGGTGAATCGTTGCAAAGAGCTTTTACCTTAAACCGGCAGATTAATTACACATTCATCGTTTGCATATTATATATATGTCGGTAAGCCGGAAACCAAGGTACGCCGCATATTCATGTGTTGGATATTATTTATATTTCTGCAAGTCTGAGACCCGGGAGCGCTTACAATCATTTGTTGGATATTTTACGTACAGTAGTTCTGTAACTCTGAGACCGAGTCGTAAAACAAACCAAACACAGCAATGTCATCAATTCAGGATACCGAGTATACGAAGTAAATACCTACCAATTAATGGAGCTAAATAGCACACCCACGGCAGATCTAGAACAAGAACCGTATAACGCAATGATGTTGCACACATACATGCCGTATCAGAGAACTATATATGTATCAAGTATGCATGTATGAATAGAGCCATTTCGACACTGTAGCACAACATACAGTATGAGAGAATCATCTAATTATTAAGTATGCATGTATGAATAGAGCCTTTTAAACACTAGCACAACACGCGGTATGGGAGGATCATCTAAGTATTAAGTATGTATGTATGAATAGAGCCATTTAGACACTGTAGAACAACATGCAGTATGAGAGAATCATCTAAGTATTAAGTATGCATGTATAATAGTCTTTTAAACACTTAAGCACAACACGCGGTATGAGAGAATCATCTAAGTATTAAGTATGCATGTATGAATAGAGCTATGTAAACACTATAGCACAACATGCAGTATGAGGGAATCATCTAAGTATTAAGTATGCATGTATGAATAGAGCCATTTAAACACTATAGCACAACATGCAGTGAATACAGTACCCAAGTACAACACCTTTGCTATCGCAACACAGGTATGACAGCGCACCCACATCCTACGTATTCCCCGCTATAGAGTATAAACGTACCCTTTACCGATGCTACCTAATCCGTACCCACAGACGCATTTCTATTCTGCAGTTTGCTTTCGCTGACTTATCGCCCACACATCTTAGTCGCATTGTCTACGCACGCCTGTTTGTACGTCACGGTTCTATTAAAAAAATTACACATTTACAACGTATATACACTACCTACACAGTTGCAACGTATCTACACTACCCACACAGTTGCAACATATATATACTACCCACACAGTTACAACGTATCTACATGCAGACATACTTCACACTACTCAGAATGTCGCCATGCGGCATGGCCAAGCAGCGCAGGTGGCCATCATGCGCACCAAACACAGCGCACTCGTGAGCAGTGGCTGTGTGCAGTACCACGGGAGAACTGTACACAGGCACGTCAAGGGCCCTACGCCACACCTGAGTGTAAGTGTAAGGTACGAGAATGTGCATGGTCTGTGTGAGCGTGTAGGAATGATGGAGGCGTGTGTTTACTTGACAACTATTAGGAGTCTGGGGTTGAGTGATAACAATTAGGTGTCTGCAGTTGAGCTGCACAGTACATAGCTACTGACAATACACGCTGAGTGTAAAGTACAAGCATCATTATGGTCGGCATGACACGCTGAGTGTAAGGTGCAAGCATTAGTATAGCGATTGTACGATGATGGGGGCGTGCACGTACTCGGTAGTTGTGATATTGAATGCCGTTCGAATGCTGGGGTTCAATAGGAATGATGAGCATAACTCACAACCACACACACACACACACGGATTTACATACATCCCACTTTACAAAACCAGTGGTGCATATATAGACAGACAAACACGCCAATACTTGAGGTCCGATGAGTACACACATGTACAAAGCAACACTTGTGCGTACGCACTAGTACACGTCAACGTTGTTGGTTTCCAAACTACGAAACCATGCATCACATATATATAAAGTCTTTAGACGTTTTGATTGAACAAGTGGAGCGCCAGTTCAGTCCCTTGTTCGTATCCACTGAGGCTGCCCCACAGGTCAAGCCAATAGCCTACCTCTACGCCGTTGTAGTCAACCATGCATGCGGTGCCGTTAACGGATATGACCAGCAGGCCATTTGAACACAGTGCTATTGTAAATGTTTGATAGATAATTTGAATGCGTATGAGAAGCTGATGAAAGCAATTGAGTGGTAGGTAAGAAATGTAGCACTGGCTCTTGTCCGGATGTACTCTCTGTCCTGCCCCCTAAACCAGGACCTAAAGTCTTGTTAATTTTGTTGGGATTCTTGAACAGGACAATTCCTCTATGATGCAAAAAATTGTTGTAAGTTTTGTAGCCACCGAAAGTGCACTCCAACGCTTTCGATCGAAATCGATGTCACGAGTTAGTGCTGAATTACAGACACTTGAGCATAGCAATCCGGAAAGTGATTGTTCCTTTGATCTGCAACACCGACCTCTGTCGTCCTTTCCAGAGAATAGAGCGAACTCGATCGATTCATGTTTGTACCACGAGGCGCCATGACACACATACACGTAGCAACCACAACCAATCACCATACACCAAACACCACCACCCAATACTTCTGTGTCTACTTACCTGGAGAGGTGAAAATGGGCCTGTCGTCTGCCTTAAAGTTCCATAGTACTGTCCAAATAATTTTAAAAACAGGTGCACAGGACAAAGTTGGGTCTGAGTGAGATGACGTGGCAGATGACCTGAAGCCGAGACACAGTAGATCGCCAGTTAGCGTCGTCACATACACGCGCGCCCGTTGCGGATCTGTTGGGAGTGTGGGAACATGAACGACAAACGGTAACTATTTATTTAAATAGAAAGTATTTTAGAGAGTGTTATAGCAAGTATTACAGAAAGTATTATAGAAAGTAATAGCAAGTACTATAGCGAGATAACAGAAAGCTTTATTGAAAATATGATAAAGAGTACTATAGAAAATAATATATAAAGTACTATAGAAAGTATTATAGATAGTGTTATAGAAAGTGTTTTAGACAATATTATAAAGAGTACTATAGAAAGTATTATAGAAAGTAATCTAGAAAGTAATATTGAAAGCAATATATGGTGTTATAGAAAGTATTATCGAAAGTATATTTGAGAGTATTATAGCAAGTATAATAGAGATAATTATAACAAGTATTATATGGAGTACTATAGAAAGTGTTCAGAAGTATTATAGAAAATATTATAGAGAGTACTATAGAAAGCATTTAGAATCGTATAGAAAGTGTTCAGAAAGTAGTATAGAAAGTACTTTAGGAAGTATTATAGAATATAATATAGAAAGTAATATGGAGAGTACTATAGAAATTGGTATATAGATTTAGAAAGCATTATTGAAAGTGTTGTTGATAGCATTAAAGTGAGGACTATAGAGGGTATTATAGACAGGTAGAAAGCAGAATAGAAAGTATTGTAGTACGGGTCTTGGTTTGCTGGCGCTGCAAGTATCAGTGACAACACATGCTTTGTAACAAACAAGGCGACGGCCAATAAATTTCTCATAGTTACGACCGCCGCTGAACCCAGCTAGAGGTTTGCTACCTACACCTATCCATATGCCCCAGAGTTATTTTATGCCTACCTACAGTTGGTGTTGCACGGATGGGGCCTCCACACGAGACTGACCCCGCAATGCACCCAGTGAGCACGTCCACCGAGTAGAGTGTACCGTCATGGCTACCCACACAGCCCTATGAAGGGTAGACGCGAGGTGTGCATTTAGAGAGGTAAGCAAAACCGTTGTTTAGGGAGTGCATTTGTATGGTGAATAGGTGAGCATATGCACGTTATAGGTGTGTGTCGTGCATCGGTGGACCTACCGCAGGTGAGTGTTCCGATGTGGCCACCCACACAACTCTGTGGTTTGTACTACGGTGAAGTGGTGTACGCGTTTGTGCCTTATAGTGTGTTCGTCTATCTGAGGATAGTCGAGTGTATACTCTAATGAATGTGTGTGTGTGTGTGCATCGATTGATTTATCCTCGGCGTGTGTACTGTGGTGGCTACATGCATAGCCTCATAGCTGGTATTATGTAGTGTTCATATTGCACGGGAGAAGCTGATACGCATGTTTGTGTGTGCTGACGTGTGTACGTACATCAGAAACGCTGAGTGTATACGCCAATGGCTATGCGTGTGCCCTAGTCAACGTATGCCGATAGTGTTGGCATGCACAGCACAGCCCACACACCACTGTGAATGGTTCAAGAGGAGCCGTACACTAGCACAGGCGGATATGCGTTCGTGTGGGATGGGATGTGTGTGTGCCTGTATGTGGAAGTATGCACCTTTATATAAGTGAATGTGTGCGTGTGTGTGTGTGCTACGGTGCGTGCGTGTATTTCTGACGCACAAACAAGGCTGGGTGAGTGTGTGCGTTGGTGAATTGGGGTTCGTCGGTGCAGCAGTCAATATTTCTGAGCTTAGCCGATGAAACAAATGCAATTAACTATCAACTACCAACTGGTCAGTAGCTGGTCTGAAATTGCGCATCCAAAAACAGGAATTCAAAAACTCTATCACACGCAGCAATGTCCCAGACTGAGACCAAAAAAAACCCCTAGGTAGAAGAGGTTTAGAACGACAGGCGTTGGTGTCGGTTAATTATTAGTGAAGAGTGGTTGAAGTGAGGCAAAGATTATACGCCAATCACTGCGTGAGATTGCGCAACCAATTTAACAAGGCAGATGAAAGTATAGAACTTTCCAATACGGGTTCACTGTTATTAGAATACGACAACTACTTAGCTGCACACAGGCCAGCTACTAGCAGCAGTAACCCGAATACTGAAATATGTAGATAGTTGTACAAAACCAAATAGAGCTAAAAAGGTGTGTAAAAACCCCCGTAATCCCCCCCCCCCACCACCCCCCCCCCCCCCCCCACACACACCCTCAGAAAAGTTCATCCGTACGCTTACAAATTCGTGATAGCTTTGGCTGCTGGTCCGGATGACGACGACTCCTGTCTTGATTGCGTTGGCGAATGTGTGCGAGTGCAGGATACCGCCAGTCCGTGCATTGAGTATCAACAGTCGGTTGTCATGGCAACCTGGGCGTATGAAAGCCAATACACGACGCTAGTCAGGCAGGAGTGATAAAATGATATATATATGTATATGTATATGTATATAAATATATGAATATATATATGTATAGCTATATGTAAATACTATTAGAAACGGTTGGTGGTTGATACATAATATGAAGATCCTGTGGTCATAATACGCATCAAGTCATACCTTACCAATTGAATTATACAGCATGTTCAAACCAATGCCTTGGGGTAAGGATTAGCCTATTACGCGTAGTATGGTGCAGATAATCAGATAGTTGTCCACGTCGCCATCCGAAACAGAGATCACACCTTTCACCAGTATAGTCATGGTCCCCACAAAACCAGTACACGCAGCACCATAATAGGACCACACACCCCAACCCATGTTTCTTTCTCAAAATTAATTTTGGGCGCATATTGACATCTCTGTATGTACATTATAAAAATACATGAGAATAAATGATACTTAAGGGTTTAAAACATACCAACCAAAAGGCGGTCGGACAAAGGCGCGTACCCGGCCGCTGTCTCTATCCTGCTACCAAAATCAACCCGGAAACGGACTGAACCATCGCATATCCTCACACACGTGAAAACACCTGCATGAGAGCCCACGCACGCATAGGCGTCATCACGGCTTATGCTGAGGGGGATGATATGAAGTGCTTGAATGTTAATTCATAGGTTTCATGATGGTTTATGCTGAGTGGGGTGGTATGAAGTGCTTGAATGTTAACTTGTAGGTTTCATGATGGTTTATGCTGAGTGAGGTGGTTTGAAGTGCTTGAATATTAACTCATAGGTTTCATAACGGTTTATGCTGAGTGGGGTGGTATGAAGCACTTGAACGCTATGTGAATGACGGAAAGAAAAAAGAAAGCAGATGAAAGAAACAATGTGGCTAGTTAAATACTCTAGTATACTTGATCATACAATACGAGGCCAATGAATCACACGCGCTCGTAGTGTAGTGCCACTACGTGAAGTATGAGTGTGAGCTCACTAGAGCACACGGATCGGTGAACGGTCAATCACACTCCATGCAATGGAATAAAACAAATCTCAGTCCGGCTGAAATACATAGCCAGTACCAACTCTCGAGGAAGCCTAACTATGTTCATGAAAGTGCCACACTGTCATGAATCAACATATATGGATTAACTGAGTATGTCTACCACTGCTTCTACATTTATAAACCTATTCCTAAACACAAGCACGTAAGATGAGTACCACCTATACTAGCCGTCACGCTACATCCATAGCCTCTGGGCCGGACATACCGGGTTTGTCCGTCCATCGGTCTCGCGTACTCTGTCGGGAGGTGCACAACGATCGGAGACGAATCCACGCACTTGCCCATCGCCACACGCCAACTCACCCTCCACTGAGACGTTCGCTCAGCATGCTCTGAGAGATACACAAGTTCAGGTTAGATAGCTTGGTACGTGGTAGTACTTAGCTGGGTACGTGGTAGTACTTAGCTTGGTACGTGGTAGTACTTAGCTTGGTACGTGGTAATAGATAGCTTGGTACGTGGTAGTAGTTAGCTTGGTACGTGGTAGTCGTTAGCTTGGTACGTGGTAGTAGTTAGCTTGGTACGTGGTAGTCGTTAGCTTGGTACGTGCTAGTAGTTAGCTTAGTACGTGGTAGTACTTAGCTTGGTACGTGGTAGCAGATAGCTTGGTACGTGGTAATACTTAGTTTGATTCGTGGTAGTAGATAGGTTGGTACGTGATAGTACTTAGCTTGGTACATGGTAGTAGTTAGATTGGTATGTGGTAGTACTTAGCTTGGTACGTGGTAGAAGTTAGCTTGGCACGTGGTAGTACTTAGCTTGGTACGTGGTAGTATTTAGCTTGGTACGTGGTAGTAGTTCACTTGGTACGTGGTAGTACTTAGCTTGGTACGTGGTAGCAGATAGCTTGGTACGTGGTAATACTTAGTTTGGTACGTGGTAGTGGATAGCTTGGTACGTGGTAGTAGTTAGCTTGTACGTGGTATGAGTTAGCCTGGTACGGGTACGTGGTAGTAGTTAGCTTGATACGTGGTAGTAGTTATCTTGGTACGTGGTCTCCCACACGCCCATGCGCACGCCACTGTGACCACATGACAGCCTGGATTTACACTAGGTGCATGTAGTACTGTCTAGAACACAAAGATTCAAACGCAATAAGGTCTCACTCTACTGTGTGCGCCTATCCGAAGTCCTTTACCGTAGCACTCCAACAACCTGTCCTATATTTCACCATTTCGGCCCTCTTCTCGGCCCTACTTTTCGGCCCTCTTTTCGGCCCTGGGATACAAATTAGTACTAACCGCACCATAACATCCAAGACGACACCATAAACAACAGTCCTCCAATTAAATACACAAGGCAGCGCACACAGTGGCATGAACAACATATAACAAACATATAGCAGTGAGATATAATTCGATCAACAGCTCGTAGCATGCTTTAAAACTAAACCGTACTGCGAATGCTCACAGCAATACACCGAGGACGTGGGGTAAAGCCGCTGTTCAGGCGCTGTTCAGACGCTGTTCAGGCGCTGTTCAGACGCTGTTCAGGCGCTGTTCAGGCGCTGTTCAGGCGCTATTCAGGCGCTGTGCTGATCAGAGTTGGATCAGACATGAACCAAAACAAGCGCATACATACAACAGTTTATGAACATTTATGCCCGTTGACTGTACCTTTATGCGATAGTTGAGCGGATGCTGGTGGTGACCGCGGCGGTGCAATCTCTGCATTTCCATTGGTCAGGATTGAACTAGCGGTCATCTCTGTCGTCTTATTGGATGACGTGCTGAGTAACTGCAGGGCCAGGTCTAGTACAAACTCGAACGGGCGGTGCAACACAGCATCCAAAAGCAGCTGTATTCAGGTACAAATGCATGCATCTCTAGGATTAGCACAGTATATCTAGGGCTAATACAGTTGTAAGCGAATGTATGCATCTCTAGGATTAGCACAGTATATCTAGGATTGGTACAGTTGTAAGCAAATTTGTGTAATTCTAGGATTAGCACAGTATAACTAGGATTAGTACAGTTGTAAGCGAATGTATATAATTTTAGGATTAGCACGGTATAACTTGGAATGGTACAGTTGTAAGCGAATGTATATAATTTTAGGATTAGCACGGTATATCTAGGATTAATACAGTTGTATGCGAATGTATGTATTTCTAGGATTACCACAGTATAACTGGGATTAGACCAGTTGTAAGCGAATGTATGTAATTCTAGGATTAGCACAGTATAACTAAGATTAGTACAGTTCTAAGCGAATGTGTGTAATTCTAGGACTAGTCTAGTTGCAAGCGGTGGCACGTCCTGAATCTTCTCAGAAGGGCAATCATAACCCAAAGGAATGCAGGTGTAGACGTGATGTCCAAGTACTGTTGTGTTATGAAGTGTGGTAATGCAGGCGTAAACGTGATGTGCAAGTACTGTTGTAATATGCAGTGTGGTTTAGGTCTGTGTGTATGTGTACAGCGCACATCGCCAGGTGAGCGTAGAGTTTGTGGTTTTAGGGTTGGGTACCTGTGCCTATCAAGTCTCCGTGAAGATGGTGGTGGCTCTGAGATTTACTGCCAAGACTTTATCTTTCTTGAGACAAGACTTTGGGGTTCTTGAGATGGGATAAGCACTTTAACAGTAGCAGATACACGCTACACTCAGCCGCACTCGGATAGAGTGCTGGCACACGGAATGGATGCGACGATAGAGACTCTCACTGAACCCAAGAATTTCTGCTTCTGGTTATAAGACAAGAAAGTAAGGTAACGCACACATACAGCCACAGACAGCGTGCAACACACTGACATCCACACGTACTCTGTGCGTGGGAGAGAGGGCTCATACGCACACGTACCGTTCAAGCATTCAGTCGAGTTTATTTTCTTCTAACTATATCAACGTATCCATCGGCAGTCCGTTGGGGGCGATACTTGTTGCACTTTATGTACCCAGATAGGAACAAATAGACTCTCTCACGCACCTCATCTGACATAAGTACAGATGTCCTTACTTTTGCATGCGGCACTCGCCCCCAAATGTAACTCCCTTCGTAAGCACGCAACACTGATAATGGTAAACTAGCCGAACCACTCGCGAAAGCACACCCGCTGTACGCATGACTACACTGACCGGCCTGAGTGTGTCTATCGCATACTGGGCCACACATGTGCACACACACCTGCGTAGTTGCACACACACCTGCGTAGTTGCACACACACCTGCGTAGTGGTCGTAGATAGAGACGTATCGCTGAGAGTGCTGATCGCAGAGACGACGCGCACGGCGTCGAGAGAGGAATGGCCTGTCGCCGCAAAGTACCAATCCTCCCTGTCTTCGGGTGCGGCTGTTGGGATGTGTTATAAATATATAAGCGATACATACATGTAAAGTTATATGATGTTTATATGTACAAAGAGGTGTGTACCTGTGTCTACACATATGTGCACCTGTGTTTATACAAGTGCACATAGAGATGCATACACGTAAAGTTATAAGATATCGATATGTACAAATAGGCGTGTACCTGTGTTGATATGTGCAAATAGAGATGCATATTTGTAAAGATATGATAACTTATTCACAAAAGGACGCGTCACATTCAATACGGGAACGTATCTACCGATTTTTACACATGCGCACATAGAAACTCAAATTTGCGTCGGAACACGTTTAATATTTAGTAGTCGTGGGTATCAGAAGGGTAAGCGATGCGTGTAATGCTGCACAACATAACGTTACAATATCATACGCCATCACTAACTAACCTAGGCCAACTATTCGCAACACATTTAATTGTCTGATTGTAAGAAGTCACACTGTCAGACAATCGAATTGCCCGATTGCTATAAGCCTGACTGTCAGATAATCGAATTGCCCGATTGCTATATGTCTGACTGTCAGATAATCGAATTGCCCGATTGCTATAAGTCTGACTGTCAGATAATCGAATTGCCCGATTGCTTTAAGTCTGACTGTCAGGTAATCGAATTGTCCGATTGCTATAAATCTGACTGTCAGACAATCGAATTGTCCTATTGCGATAAGTCTGACTGTCAGATAACGAACTGTCCGATTGCCATAAGTCACATTGCCAGACAATTGAATTGTCCGATTGCTAGAAGTCTGACTGTCAGACAATCGAATTGCCCGATTGCTATAAGTCTGACTGTCAGATAATCGAATTGTCCGATTGCTATAAGTCTGACTGTCAGATAACGAACTGTCCGATTGCCATAAGTCACATTGTCAGACAATCGAATTGTCCGATTGCTATAAGTCTGACTGTCAGACAATCGAATTGCCCGATTGCCATAAGTCTGACTGTCAGATAATCGAATTGTCCAATTGCTATAAGTCTGACTGTCAGATAATCCAATTGCCCGATTGCCATAAGTCAGACTGCTAGATAATCCCATTGTGCGGTGTTGAGGACAGTAGATTCACCGAGCATTAACGAGGCTGATGAAACCTTTGTTTGTGCACCGTACGCCAACGGTCAAAGTTAAATCAACGTGAACGTACATGCACACTTAAACAAACCATCCAATACACAGTTAAATAAACGTACATACACACTTACACAAACCATCCATTACACACCACTTCCAGAGCTGGTGTACTCCAGTGTGTTTGTAATTTGTTGGAGCAACAGTTGGCGAGTGACCACTTTGGGTTTGCAACTCAATTTGCGACGTTTTCGTTCTTGCCTATCATGATTGCGCACAAGTTCTGGAAGGCTGGTTGCTAAGCAACGCCTATCAACCTTTCCATTGGTCGTCAACGGCAGAGATTGAGTGCAATACACCGCATTTGGTACTGCGTGCTGTGGCAGGACTGGTGCGTATTACGGAAGTACAGGCTGAGATAAGTGTTCACTTGAGTTTAAGATGCAAAGAATGGGATTCAACTTTGACAAAGACTGCTATGGGTGGTACATATAGGCGCTCTGTGCGAGTGCATTTTAGGGTCAGTCTGTGATACATTTTACATATACATACATATCTACGTCAACATGCACACATACACACATATATATATATATACAACCAGCTAACCAACTTCGAGACTACTATTGTGAGATCGGAAATCAATGCTATTTTAGAGACAATTTTTTTTAATACTAGTATTAATATTAATATGAGTTGGTGAAAGAATAGAATAGAGTTCTGGGCCCAGATATGTACAGTGATAATGTGTCAGTGTAAATATTAGGGTTCACAGAATTTGATGATTTCCATGTGTTATAAATTTCTACTCCAAAGTTCGGTACTACGGTTCCTAGGGTCCCTAGACCAGTCTAGACGGTACCTAAGGCCCCTAGGCCGATCACAATATATATATATATATATATATATATATATATATATATATATATATATATATATATATATATATATATATATATATATATATATATATATATATATATATATATATATATATATATATATATATATATATATATATATATATATATATATATATATATATATATATATGAGATATAGATATATAGCTATATATATATATATATGTGTGTGTGTGTGTGTGTATGTATATGCATATATATATATATATATATATATATATATATATATATATATATATATATATATATATATATATATATATGTAATATGTTTGTGGTCCAAGTGTACCAATGAGTCGTGTTTGAGGGCTCATGTGCAGTACTGAGTCACGTTCGATGATTCAGGTGTATGAGTGGTTTGTTTTTTTTAGTGATTGAGTAATGCTGCATGTCTTATGATATTGGTTTACGTCTATAGCTGATTTGGTAAGCGTAGACCAACAGAAGAAGATTATAAAACATTTAGTAGTGTAGTGTAAAAGTAGTGTAGAATATATGGCGAGATGTGAGATGTTGCGTCAGTGACCAGAAGATCTGACGGCAGGCAATGTCTAGATAGAGGCTATTTACGTTTAGGTTGTGGGGTGATCAGTCTTCACAACCTTGTATGTTATTACACTACTTTGATCATATAAAGTACAAACGTTGATTCACTCTAAACCGTTCGTGAACTAAATAAGTTACTCACAATATATATATAAATATATATATATATATATATATTATATATATATATATATATATATATATATATATATATATATATATATATATATATATATATATATATATATATATATATATATATATATATATATATATATATATATTTATATACGTATATTTACATACGTATATATATATATATATATATACCTATATATATACATGTACATATACATATATACGTACATTTACACATATACACACATAGATAAACATATACATACTCATACACCTATACACATACGTAGCCATATACATATACATATACACAAGTAAAGTACATACTCCGCAACAAACGCAGAATGATGTTTCCGATTGACAGAATATCCGCAGTCTGATCTGCCGATGCATTGAGAAGTGAGTCATCGGAAACCCAAGAGTGCTGCGGTACGCGAAACACCACAGACGTACCGGCTGTGAAGAGAGGAGAGGATAACAGATTGCATTACACGTCTGTGACTCAGTGAAAGTGGGAGGCGTAGTAGGAATATCAGGAAAATAGGAAACACTGTACCGTAGGTCTGTCTCGGTCGAAATAGAACTGTGAAAACATAAACGGAAAGGACGGGTTGTTTGCTGCTGTGGCTTCGAAATACGTTTGTCCTTGGAAATCTTGATGCTGGTAGATGTGGCAAAAAGCCGGGTGAGGTTTTTGTATACGTACTTCATTAGACACGTAGCTGTACGTAGGCCGACATACAAACAGCAGCCTGAGCATTGTGTAGGCACACATGCATGTGTTGGGTGAGTGTGCATCTATCCACACAACCTTACAACCTTATCGAGCCTATTAACACACAAACAGCAGCCTGAGCATTGTGTACGCGCACATGCATGTGTTGGGTGAGTGTGCATCTATCCACACAACCTTACAACCTTATTGAGCCTATTAATACACAAACAACAGCCTGACCATTGTGTACGCGCACATGCATGTGTTGGGTGAGTGTGCACCTATCCACATAACCTTACAACCTTATCGATCCTATTAATACACAAACAACAGCCTGAGCATTGTGTACGCGCACATGCATAAGTTGCGTGAGTGTGCATCTATTCACACCACCTTATCGAACCTATTGGCGTGCTATTTTCATACGTATCCATGTATTAGAATATGCACTCGACTTTCAGGGCACTACAGACCTGCACCTGCAGCGGAAGGTTTCTGAGCATTGAACGGGTGCAACTGCTGCACTTGCACGAACACGGCCAGGGTATCACTGTCATTCACGTACACAGCAGCACAGGCGTCTACACCAGGCCAACCAATGCGAACGGCTCTCTCTGCGGAGAAAGTGGTGAGGGCATGGATTTATTTGGTATGGGTAGATATGTATAATTTTGTAAAGAAATATGTAAGGAGTAAGCGTATGGGTGTGCAACAAAATCAGGAAAAGTGTTTACTGGTATATAGGCATGTATGTATAAGGACACAACTATATAGAGAATAGGATATAATATATATATATATATATATATATATAAATTTATACGTATATATATATTATTATATTATTATATTATTATATATGTTATTATATATTATTATTTATTAATATATATTACTATTATTATTAATAATAATATATATG
>LUCW03000001.1:117500-125000 GCA_001586965.3 Sphaeroforma sirkka | reverse complement strand
CCATGGAGTGATTAAGGATTAGACATTACTAAAGACACACCTTTCACTGGAGCAACTGCTTATAACATACAACCATGAACTACATTCCTACACATGTGCGATCCCGCAGTCAGCATTTGCGGGAGAAATCCTTGTTGGATATCGCAGACTCACTGCCGTGTGTGTGCGCGCGTGATGAGTTTGGCGTGCGTGTGTACAATGGTTTTGACAGTGCACAGACAGTCGACACTCACGATGAGTGGGGAATACAGAAGCGTAAGGGATGCTCGCTAGGGAAGTATATTGATACGGAGTTGAAGATCTTGAAAGCGTCACTACTGAGTTCCTGGAAAAACACGGGAGATATGGTTCAAAGTACGTACTGATGGTTGTTTATTATCTTGCTAATATTTTTAGGTACATTATATCAGACGTTATGTACATATTATGGTTTAATTCATTCGCAATATGTGTGCCTATAACGACGATTGTGTCTTTATTATATTTAGCAATGGTCGACAAACCCTTGATACAAGATATGGTCGAGAACATATCTGATAATATTCCCCGTTGCTTGCTGCCTAATATCTGAATGTTTCGATATATATATATATATATATATATATATATATATATATATATATATATATATATGTGTTGTGTGTGTGTGTGTGTGTGTGTGTGTGTGTGTGTGTATGTATGTATGTATATACATATATATATACATATGTGTGAGTGTGTGTGTATGTATGTATGCATCTATGATGTATGTATGTATGCATATATATATATATACCTATATATATATATGTACATGTATATGTATATATATATATATACGTGTGTGTGTGTGTGTGTATATATATATATATATGTGTGTGTGTGTGTGCGTGAGTGTGTGTGTGATTATATATATATATATATATATATATATATATATGTGTGTGTGTGTGTGTGTGTGTGTGTGTGTGTGTGTGTGTGTGTGTGTGTGTGTGTGTGTGTGTGTGTGTGTGTATATATATATATATATATATATATAGTTTTTATATATATTATAATATATTATATGTGCATACTCCTAATGAGAACGACATATGATCATACTGATTTCCACTATTAAATAAGGGTTTCAACTGCCTTTGTTCACTTTTTCGGGTCCTTCAGTCAAAGAGACTCTCAGCGCTCTTGATCAGTTGGTGTCTGACAATCTTTCGTATTTCTGGAACAATCGCGACACCCAAGCCAATTTCCGGCCACTTGGGAACACTCTTATATATCTACAAACAAGTATGTCACTTTGTCCAGCCTTGGCTTGTGCGGGATATACGTTGGTACATTTGTCCTCACGCACCAAAACCCAATTTTCCGACTGATTCATTCTCGTGAACTACTATTGAGACGTCGCAGGTTCGAGTCAAGGTGTCCTCTGCATCTCTGCAGTGGCCACCCTACCGTCTCATACCTACTATCGCTATACAGATTCTCGTACGCATCACCCAGTTATACCCATCCGTTGTTGCAAATCACTGAACATTCCCCATTCACATACGCTTCTAGTGGTGTCATGACACTTTGGCACTGTTCCCTTTCTAACGGCGCTTGTTTGACACATTATTTGTGATGTCTTAATGCGCTTCTGCGTTCCACTGCTCATACACATCACCTGGCTGAAACTCTTGGTTGTGCTTCTGCGTTAATACTGCTCATACACCTCACCTGGCTGAAACTCTTGGTTGTGCTTCTGCGTTAATACTGCTCATACACATCACCTGGCTGAAACTCTTGGTTGCGCTCGCTTTGAGCGCACGTTCTGCGGCGACAGTGTTGTGTATTGCAGTCTGTAGCATCCGTTATTATTCGTTTTTCTTTGCCACTTTATGCTGCCACAGTGTTTGTGTATTGCCATCTGTAACATCCGTTAATATTCGTTTCTCTTTGCCACTTTACGCTACCACAGTGTTGCGCTATGTACTACAATCTGTAGCATCCTTTTATATCTCTCTCCTCTCCTCTCCTCTCCGCCACAGTTCTACCGGCCATCCTCGACACATCCTTCGTGGTCTCAAAGTGCGAGTCTGCGTACAGCTTCTCCTACACATCGCCTGGCAATGGCTATCGGTCTCTGCTGATTGTAGTGCTGAGCTGTCTGACTGTGTTGAAGGAGTGCCTCTCGTACTGCCAACGCAAGAGAGGGCAAGGGCTTCTCTTCCATGCCGGATCCGCGTCTAAGGTATGGCTATCACAGACAGCCCCGCACGATCTGGCATATGAGCATGGCACTGTTTATAAACCCCCGAAGTAGCAGGTGTTATAGTATAATCATTGTCTTAAGCGTATTAGCAGGTGTTATAGTATAGTCATTGAGCGCTATACGTGCTTTCCCTTGATTGTTTAGAGATAATATCCGGATTTCTCCACTACTTTCTGAAGACACCGTAGGCTGTGCTAGAATTTCGGGCTACATGATGGGTATAGCGGCGGGTGCTCGGCACACACTCACCTGCTACAGTGTCTAGACCGCTCAACTCTGCTGTAGTCCCATGATCACCTGCAGGTACTGTCTGTGTGTGCACTCCTCACAACACCCGCTGAGCCATACCACGACCAGACCGCGCATCCGCCGAGTGGCCGCAGGTGTGGTGAGGCTATTAACCCATTCTCTGTTTTGTTCCATGGTCACACTCAGATACTATCGGAATACACGGCGGTGTTGGACACTTTGAGTCAATTGCTGAGCATAGCAGTGGGTATACTACGCACATCCACGTGCTACAGTGTGTTTGGCGTACAAGATGCCGCGCTTTTACCCAAATTAGGGGCTCTACGCAAAGATCATTTCTACGGATCTTCTTTTGGCTTCCAATTCCTTCCGCCGTTGAGACGGCATTTGAAGGTAAACTCAGTGAGGAGGAGTATGCCTTACAGTAGTACCTATGCGATGTGAACAAAAATACTATTGAAAATGGAATAAGGCATGTATTGGTATGTGTACGTAATAGAAAACTATGCGCTATATGGAGGTATACGTAGTGTGGCAGTGTACGCAATGCAAATACACACCTTTCTATATATATATATTTATGTATCTAGGTATGTATCTATGTATCTATGTATCTATGTATGTATCCATGTATATATAAGCATGTATGTATGTATCTATGTATGTATCCATATATATATATATATATATATATATATATATAAGCAATGTATGAGTATACACAGTTTAAAGCTATATGTTGTGTACAAGTATACTCGATGGATTGGTTTACGAAACATGAACGTATACGCAATATCAAAAATTAAACGTATACGCATGAAATCGTGATTTGATATACGCCATTTAAGCCTTACGCATTGTTGAATATACGCTACGTATATATACGCCATGTTTGAGTATCTGCATCATTAAGGTATGCACAGTGCAAACGTTTAGGCCGTGGGTATGCGTGGTCATGAATGTGGTTGCTAGGACCAACCACCCATTTTCATGAGTGTGCGTGTGCGCGCATGGATTACGTTTACACGTTTGGCATAGACGAATTAACCTTTTTCCACAAATGCGTAACGTATTTACCACAGATTCTTAACTCTATTACTATGAATGCCTAACCTGTACATTCCGTTTTGATAGGTGGCGATCACAGCAATGGCTGCGTTGAGCTCAGTGTATAATAAAATCGAAGGCAACAAGCAGCGCAAAACTGTAGGTATGTCGTCCCTGTGCCTGTTTCCAGTCACTGTCTTATCCGCCCCTTTAATGTCCACTGCTTCGTTAGTTAGCTCTGCATCAGCATTGAGTCATTGGTGGTGTGCAGTGTGTACTTGTTCTTTATTGCACGGGTTGTTCAATGTATACGCCACCCTATCGGCATACGTACAGAATTGCATCTGTGCGAGAGCCTGTTGGAGGCACTTATTCATTTGGATGTATTGGTGCATACTCCTACATATACGCTGATAGGCGAGATGATTATGTGCGTGTTCAGGTGAAGCTATAGTACATGCATTCGGATGTACTGGTGCATACTCCTACACATATGCACACAAGCGAGATGATTATGTGCGTATTCAGGTGAAGCTAAAGTACATTAGTAGTGTAGGACATATTGGTCCATCGACTGGGCACATTGATTTACCTTCAGATCTGAACGTCTCACGGGTCATACGATATTTGGCTGCGCAGATGCATACGTTGAGAGGTGTGTTGTACATCTCTTCGACCAATCTATTGTGAGCAGTCTCGACATGCATACGATTTCCCCATGGTATATAAAAACGTTTCTCAGTATTTCCCCATGGTTTATAAAAACGTTTCTCATTATTTCCCCATGGTATATAAAAACGTTTCTCATTATTTCCCCATGGTATATGAAAACGTTTCTTATTATTTCCCCATGGTATATAAAAACGTTTCTCATTATTTCCCCATGGTATAAACGTTTCTCATTATTTCCCCATGGTATCTAAAAACGTTTCTCATTATCTCCCCATGGTATATATAAACGTTTCTCATTTTCTCCCCATGGTATATAAAAACGTTTCTCATTGTCCCCCCATGGTATTCAAAAACGTTTCTCATTATCTCCCCATGATACCATGTCCTGTCAATTGCAGCCGACGCAAAGACGACAGATGCCACAGACTCTTCCGAGAACACGGTGAGAGGCATACCTACTTCAACTGGCCAATCGGAACCAATACATCAGACAGCTATAGATCATACAGTAAGTGCAGTGGTAGCGATGCTAAACGCAGTGGCTTTAGTTACTTGAAAAGGTGCACATCTGCGATTGCAAATCCTGAGAGTTGATTGGAGAACAAGACGAGACTGAATATATGTGAGAGTGCATCTACCTATATGTGCATGACTATTTATAGCCTGTGTAATATTTTATTTATAGTACGTGTATTGTTCTATTCATCGCCCGTGTAATATTGTATTTGTAGCCATGTAATAAATGATTTGTAGCCCGTATCATATTATATTTATAGCCTGTGTAGAGTTCTATTTATAGCCATGTAATAAACTTGTTTATAGCCCGTATTATATTATATTTATAACCCGTGTAATATTCTATTTATAGCCTGTAAGATATTTTATTTGTAGCCCATCTCCAGATCCAAGATACCCCCAGCCGTCAAGTCTGCCACCGGTGTAGGGCAGATCACTGATCGCTTGGCCTCCATGGATGTGCTGAGACCGGACACGGTGTTTGAGAACATTCGGTTTATGATGAACGAGAACGAACGCGGACTTCAGCTACAAAGACAGGTAGATATGCGATGAGAAGGAACGCAATAAAGCACAACGATAGCGATATGTATGCACATACGTATATTGTATACATATATGTGTGTACTATACATACATATTCGTATAATATATACACACATACGTGTGCGACGGTATATTCATCTACCGTCTCCGTCGCACACGTATACTTGAATCATGCTAATAAGTATCACGTTTTTATTTTATCCGTTGAAATAAGAAGTATGACGTTTTACTCTATCCGTCGAACTATGAAGTATGATGTTTTACTTTATCCGTTCAAAGAAGCAGTATGACGTTTTACTATATCCGTCGAAATAAGAAGTATGACGTATTACTTGATCCGTTGAAGTAGTGCGGAGGGCTGTAGCCCCTGCCAGCTGTGCTGTCCATACACACGTCCCCACAAGCATGCGCTCTCATCCATTGTATTACATGACCTGTGTTATGAAGGACATGTGGTATCGTCGTAGCCACAACCCTTCGGGCGCATTGTGCCGTAGCTACTTCATCCGAATACACCCACTGCAATACCTCGGATTCTATATACCTTCAACACGCATTCCCACACACCAACCCACAAACAGTGCATGACCATGTATGTGTGTGCTACTTGTATGTCTATCTAAGGTTGTAGCAGCCGCTCATCGCTTCATAACGTGAACCTTACTCGCAAGTCACTATATACCTAGTTCATCAGCCCACACTTCTTCCCACACCATCTCACTACTGAAACTCTACGCTATCGTTGGCGGATTGCAGAATCGGAGGTAACCACATAGCACTCAATGTAATATCTACTCCAGTGCACTGTGTGCCTAATCCGTCACTGAATGCTTAAACCGTCACTGAATGCTTGATCCGTCACTGAATGCTTATGCCGTCACTGAATGTTTGGTCCGTCACTGAATGCGTATTCCGTCACTGAATGCTTAATCCGTCACTGAATGCTTAATCCGTCACTGAATGCTTAGTCCGTCACTGAATGCTTAGTCCGTCACCGAATGCTTAGTCCGTCACTGAAAGCTTATTCCGTCACTGAATGCTTAATCCGTCACTGAATGCTTGATCCGTCACTAAATGCTTAATCCGTCACTGAATGCTTAATTCGTCACTGAATGCTTAATCCGTCACTGAATGCTTAATCCGTCACTGAATGCTTAGTCCGTCACTGAATGCTTGATCCGTCACTGAATGCTTAATCCGTCACTGAATGCTTAATTCGTCACTGAATGCTTAATCCGTCACTGAATGCTTAATCCGTCACTGAATGCTTAATCCGTCTCTGAATGCTTGATCCGTCTCTGAATGCTTGATCCGTCACTGAATGCTTGATCTGTCACTGAATTTCTTTCCCCCCCTCCCTCCCCTCGTTCCACACACACACACACACAGCTGGAGCAAGGCGATGTAGGGTTCCTGCGCTACTTTTGGCAGATCACAGAATCGGAGGTGGCCACGCAGCTCTCCAATGTGTTCTCCCCCAAACCGTTTGTCAATACACTGCTGCAAGTCCCGTCAAATGCCATATCCGTCCCGTTTGTTGGCGACGATCCGGACCTAAATCTCAGACGGGACTCAAGCCAAGGCATAAGGACCGAAACAGGACAACTGGGGTCAGAAGAGAATATGGAGGCGATGTGTGGACACAAGCCACCTAATCCGACGGCAAATAGACAGCACTCGTCAAGTGGGGCAAAAAATGTACTGATTGCGCCTGTGAAGACATCGTTCGAATACGTCAAGGTGCGAGTGCTATGCTACCACTACCACGAAGGTATGTGTGTACAGGAATCCTGTACCCCCTTCTCTCTCTCGCTCACTCTCGATAGATAGAAAGAAAGGTAGATAGATAGATAGATAGATAGATAGATAGATAGACAACTAGGTGGATAGATAGATAGACATAGATAGATAATAGATAGATAGATAGATAGATAGATGTAACGGTACACTCGGTGTGATGCGCACAACAGTGTCTTACAGACTATCCAACGCATTTGCCTTTACGTCCACGAGTGGCACACACATCCCAATGCAAGCACAGATCATCGCGCTATACATACACATCCTGCCAAAAGTAACACGTGTAAGCAATCAAGTAAACCACCGGTACATCCATACCTACCATCTGCTCTCCCTTACGGTGGTGCGTGCACAGGTCAGCAGTTTCAGACTTTGGCCGATGAGTTCCATGAGCTGAACTCTCAGACCTGTGCCCTGCCCGCAGGACTGACCACCAAGCC
>LUCW03000001.1:85000-112500 GCA_001586965.3 Sphaeroforma sirkka | reverse complement strand
GTTTGTGTCCATTGAAATGTTTGGACTGTTCAGTTGGTGAGTGCTTGGACTGTTCAGTTGGTGAGTGTGTGGACTGTTCGGTTGGTGAGTGTCTGTGTCTGTGTCCATTGAAGTGTTTGGACTGTTTAGTTGGTGAGTGCTTGGACTGTTCAGTTGGTGAGTACTTGGACTGTTCAGTCGGTGAGTGTTTGGACTGTTCAGTTGGTGAGTGTCTGTGTATGTGTCTGTGTCCATTGAATTGTTGTGTGTACATGTGTGCCTGGGGTGTTGTTAGTCACATAAACTGTGTAGACATGTGTGTGTGTGGTGTTGTTAGTCACATAGACTGTGTGTACATGTGTGTGTGTGGTGTTGTTAGTCACATAGACTGTGCGTACATGTGTGTGTGTGGTGTTGTTAATCACATAGACTGTGTGTACATGTGTGTGTGGTATTGTAAGTCACATAGACTGTGCGTATATGTGTGTGTGTGGTGTTGTTAGTCACATAGACTTTGTGTACATGTGTGTGTGGTATTGTAAGTCACACAGACTGTACGTACATGTGTGTGTGTGGCGCTGTTAGTCACATAGACTGTGCGTATGCTTTGTGGCGTGCACATGCTGTGGTGTTGTATTGTTTTGTTGCACAGACTTTGGGTATTTTTGTACATACTCGCTTCGTCCACGAAATTATTTAACGTATATTACGTGTCTTTCTGAGACTTTCGTTGGGTTGCTCCATCTTAGCGTGCTTGCGTCGCAGTGGTGTAACAAAGCTCGCACTGTGTATATGCCTGAATATACGTATACAAGCACTCTTACGTGATATACGGTTAATTCGCATTTGTTCTGACCTGACTATATTTGTTTTGGCGCATGGCGTTCATCTTTGGAACTCAATATTCTGCTTAGGCTTGAAGTTCCTCCGAGTTTACAGTTATATCCCATTCTGTGTTTTCGCCATGCAGCCTATACCCCAAAATTTGGGACACACACCTTACCATACGAAACATACCCTGAAATTTTGGTAAAAACAGCCTACCATTCAACCCATACACTGCAAATTGGGACAAACACCATACCATACAATCTATACCGTACAATTTGGGACAAACACCATACCATACAATCTATACCGTACAATTTGGGACATACACCTTACCTTACACAACCTAAACAATACAATTGAGGACAAACACCTTACCATACACAATCTATATATTGAAATTTTGGGCAAATATTTACCATGCACAACCTAAATTATACAATTTGGGACATACACCTTATCATAAACAACTTATACCCTAAAATTTTGGGCCAAATATCTTACCATACACAGTATACCCTAAAATTTGGGAGAAGCACCTTAACATACGAAAGATACCCTAAATTTGGTATAAACATCCTACCATACAACCCAAATCTAAAGGGTGGGACTAACGTCTTACCACACAAATATACCATACAATTTGGGACAAACACCATACATGCCATGCACAACCTGTACTCTAAAATTTAGGACAAACACCTTACCATACAACCTGTACCATACAATTTGGTACACACACAGATTTTGCCAATAGACTACGCATGCTGGGCAATGAGGTGACGCTGACGGTATGCCCCAACGTGTCGCATGGTTTCTTGGCCTTCGCTACCCGAGGGAGGTATGTAGACGTGGTTGTGGGTTTTTGTTGTGTGTTGTCTTGCCCGTACCTACACGCAGAATGCCATAGTATCACTTGGGGCATAACCTCTGCTGTTCAACTGTTTCTGGCCACGTATGCGTCTGCCTGTCTCGCTGCTTACAGCCCATACCTACACGCAGAATGCCATAGTATCACTTGGGGCATAACCTCTGCTGTTCAACTGTTTCTGTCCATGTGTGCAGTGGGGATGAGATCGCAGACGCAGCCCAGGAGTGTGATAAGATTCTCCAGCGCGTGTTTGCCAAAGACTTTGCTGCCGCCAAAGAGTACAATAAGCCAAATATGGACAGAATACTGTCACCGGTTGGAACGGAACATGTCATCATCGACAGGTATAAACGGATGGAGTGGCCTTAGTACACCAGCGTATGTGGATGGATATGTGCGATGGCAAGGATATATCTCTATCTGTCGGTTGGAATAAATCAGCCTGTTTGTGTGTGTATATCGTGTGGTATAACTGAGTTGACCTGTCTTCTGGCGCGTCAGTGGTTTGTTTATACGGCACAAAGGTTCCTCGGCTGCTCGCTCGCCTGCCGCACCAGAATCATTGGTCCTGTGTTATACATATACGGCATTTGCCGCATGCATGCACGCATGCCTAGCTCTCTGTTGACGATATACACTAAAGTATACCGCCAACCCAGGGCGGGTGCAGCATGTCTGTGCGGGTTACCTCGTGCATGTCTCGCCCTCGGATAAGACACACAACCTTACAATGCCACTGTGGCAGTTAAATCCTCCCCCTCTGGACAGCACGTGGGTCATACTGACTGTCTTATTTCAGTCCTGCCGGTTTGCGTCGTATTGTGTGAGCGTTCAGTGTTGAACGTCGTAAGTACTGAAATATTCGTACTCAGATGTGCATATCGACATACCATTGCGAAGTGTGCCGATTGTTTTTCGTGGCTCAATTCGCCCTGTCAGGATAGCACTGGACCGCATATCTCTTCTTAGCGCACTGTCTTACCCACAGTACAACAACTCCTCACCACAGTACGACAACTCATTACCGTAATACGATAGCTCATCCCCACAGTATGACCTCTCACCACCACTTTACGACCTCTCACCACCACAAAACGACAACTCCCCACCACAATACGACAACTTATCACCATAATACGACCTCTCATCACGACAATATGACCTCTTACACCACAAAACGACAACTCCCTACCACAGTACGACAGTTCGCAGCGCTAGCGGTGCTGATGGTGATTCAGAAGCCAGCGCTGAGATTAGCACCAAGGCTGGTGTAAGTCCCAGAGTTTCCGGTAGTGATACCGGCACTTTTATTCCGGGACTAAGTGCGGGGGCGGATTTGCTGTCTGCGTTGCCCTCTGCCGCTGCGGTGGTGGACATCTCACGAGAATTTTGTATGTGAGTTGTTGAACTCGTTTTGTTTCCGTTTTACACGAGATGTGGATGGTAAAGATCTGATCTGACATAACACTAAGCTTCACTGCGACAATGTACATGAATGAGAAAGTATCACGTTTACTGTACGTTTTAGAGTTGCCTTACCTGTAGACTGGTTCCCTGGGGTTTCCAATATCAATACCTGTATCTTTATTCCGGGGTAGAGTGAGGTTTCCTCTGCAGCTGCGGGTGAGTGGACGAGGAGTTTTTTTAAAGGAATGAGTTGTGGTGTGTATTAGTCTAACCGATGGGTGACAGTGGGAAATTTGGTTCTGGCGTGTACTAATTCTAGTGTATGTGTTGAGAGACTTGGGTTGGCATGTTTACGGATGTGCACGATACTGAGAGTGTGGCAGATGTTTACTTTGCATTGACCGGGTTTTACACAGTCTTGATGTGTGTTGCGCGGGTTCGAACAATGTGATCATCTGCTAGCTACCCTAATCATCCACATTTACACAGTAGGCATGGGGGGGAGGGGTCAGACAACACAATCAATGATAGCACCAATGATGTCACACACACCAATGTATTGATACCATTTGCTGACTGCCCTGAGCATTCCTCTTTGCACAGTGGGTATTGTGGGATTCGAAATGAAGCACCAGCAAAAACCGGTGGATGCGGAGTTCGGTACCACGCACGACTTGGATCTGCAGCAGCTTAAAGAGATCTCCCGTCGACCAACCAAGCACATGCGAGCAGCATCCCATGACGCACAATTGCACAAACACAGGGGCACCCTACAGCACTATTCAAACAACATAAACAACTCAAATACCTCAATCGCCTCACACACCTCAAACAACTCAAATACCTCAAACGCCTCGCACAACTCAAACAACTCATATACCTCAAACAACGCAAACATCTCAGGCCCAAACAAGCACATGGGGCGAGGTGATTCTGTAGCGGGAGAGCCATCCAATACCCATTTACGCGCACCTCTGATATCAGCACAGACAGATACACAGGCGCCAATGACACCACCAGCGCTGCTGACCCTAGGCCATGGTGGGTTGCGACGCGAGCATGACCTGTGCGACGCGCTTACATCAGTTACCGCACCCACACTCACATTCGGTGGCTCGCCAAGCATGGGCAGATACTCACACTCTACTGAGGCGGATGGTACACATCACACACTGGCGCACACGGAAAATAGCGTCGCTGCTCGCGCAGAGGTTGATGAAAGGACGAGCGTGCAAAGGCAGGCACACGCACAGAGCACGACGTTGCTGAAAACCGGACGAGACCAGACAGTTCCGGTGAGTATGCACCCATTACATGAAACATCAGACAATGGAGACTCGTTGCTGGGCAGGGAGCAGTATATCTCTTCTAAACGGGATGATACGAGATCGATGGACAACTCGTGGCTTGCGGCTGTGCCTGTGAATGGGTCTGCGACAATGGCATTTGGGGCAGTCGATTACTCGGCGCACGCAGACGGCAGGCGGAGTAGGCAGAGCTCTGGGGCTGATGGGAAGGAGAAACATGTGTTGTCAGCTATAATATTGGTATGATAAAACTCAGGAATAGGTCGGTCGTTTCAAGATTATGGCCATTTATTGTGTAGTATCAGGGCTTGGATGTTTAAGTATGCTTTGACTTTGGCTAATTATCTCCAGGAGCTGCGGAGTACTGAAAGAATGCAACAATCTGTAGTGCTTATTTTGCCTCTTATGGCACTTTCCACTGTTTGGTGATATTCCAAGGGATTCCAGCAGTTCAAATTATCAAAACCGATTCTATCATCTATTTATCGAATTTTTCGGTTTCAATATATCCAGGCGCTGAGAAATGACGACCACGGGAATGCCTTGCGTATAGCGCAGGAGCGCTTACATCAACTTGCGTCGGTGTGTCACGTGTGGGTTGTGTCAATGAACTCGTAAACCTAAACCCTTATTTGTTTTTCACTTGGACAACATACACTAGTTTGCATCGGAGACATCTAGATTTAGAGTGCTTACTGAGACTCCCAATCTCGTAGATTGAAGTGCAAATGACCCAGCTGTGCTTTCGAACTTGACATCTCATACCAGTGTTCAGTGTCTTGTTTGCAAGCTTTTATTGCTAATACAGTTGGTTTCAAACTTGTCCTCTATGCAGCTTGAAGGCGGCGAATTGGGATCCAGACGATCATAAACCTCCACTACAGAACCGTCATCATACGACTGAATATAGTAGGCGTATTAAAGTTCGGCTTCGTGTCGATTCTCTCAAAGCAATAGATAAGCTTCTGATGAAATTGCGGCTTGTTTCAGGCGGGTTCCTGGGAATTTAAACATCATTCAGGATTTATATACGATGGCGATAGTAGGCGGTCAATAGTCTCGTTGGCAAATTGATAATCCCGAGACAATTATCTATGCGTGTTTGCAATCTGCTCCTTTAGAACTTACACGATACACGATGGGTGTACAATCGACCTTTAGATTTCAGACTGCTGTTTTTGTTTGTATTCACGTTTATCCTTTCGAATGCATGCTATGCCGATTTTTACCAAGCGGATCCCTAAAATGCCTGCACCTATACCCCATCACTTGGTACCTAGATCTCCATCCCATTGAAGGCATAAAGGGCACATCTATAAGGCTGGCTAGGAGGAAGAATCATTACCATGTCCTATTTCTCAATGGATTATCTTGAGCTGAAAGTATTCAGAAATATAACCACCAGAGACTCTGGAATATTCATTATGCCAATATTTCGATGGAAAAAATACCACTGTAGAAACCCCAACAACAATAATTGCAACAGAGTCTCTACTCGTCTAAAAAAAAAATAGACTATTTGATTATTAATCTTACAATTACCTACAATTGCGTATCAACATATACCAGTTCTAACCCTAAAACGTTCATAATTTATAATATACGTTGAACATGTGCTTCTACTATTCGATACCCGTTGATTTTACAGTAATTGGGATACGAACTATTTAGGTATAGTAAATTTTCTGAAACGTTGAAACGAGATGGCGAGCAAGGTAAGCGAGACCGAAAACTATACCGCCGATTCCAGGGAAAGTTACATGGAGTGTTTGGAACGATTGCGCATCTGACACATCGAGCTTGGTGTGCAATTAGGGACGAACTTACAGACATCCCGCAATTGATGTCGACGCCGTTGACACTACATGAAGCGGTGTTAGTTTAAGAAATTCTATCTGACCGAGGTGAATCATCAATGCTCAGGACAAAATCATCCGAGCCGCCAGTACACCGGCAGGTAAAGGAGATGTCTTGACTGTACAATCACGCATGGTATCAAAATGAGAGCATCTGGAGCATCCACCGGCGAGATCAACTAATATTGCCGATTCTACCGAGAGAGGTAACAGTCATATTCACAATCTGATGATACTCGCTAAAAACAATCCCAATTGAGGATCCATAAGGTTTGATTCATTAGACGGAAAAGGGACTACATGGCCAGCCTCAATCAGAACAGCTTGATTCCGAACAAAGAGAAGCCACATCTGTTAACCTGGCAAAAACGGGGAGATACAACCAATCTATATTTAACTATGGCTACGCACTTTCAGTCTTAGATTGGTGCAGAACTGAGAGTGATTGAAACGGAAAAGACTGTGGGAAGGCAAAGGGTTTTTAAGGATATAGATAAGTTTGATACCAACTACATAACGACTGGATTGAAAAGACTTAAACGACCCTTTCGATACTAGTGATTTGGCGTCGTCATCAAGATCTTTCAAGGTTTTTGATCAAATCATGCTTACTGCAAACAAACCTACGTAACAACTTTTGGTTCGAATCACCACATCGATTTTTAAGTCATCATCTTATAAGTATAGTAAATTGAAGAAAGCTAAAGCTGCTATTATGAAGTTAAAAACGTGGAAGGAGCAGAGCGAGATTATTGTTCATTTGTTTTCGACGGACCCCAGACCGGAGTTGTTGGTTCTATTGTGGTACCACTGGACGAGGGAACGCCAGTGTCTCACTAAACCTTGAACACTCATCTATCCCGTCCCCATACTGATAACGGTAGTGAGTATTGTACCGACGTAATGGAGGCACTTATACTCGTATCACGTAGTGTTCCTTATAAACCTCAAACGCAGGGTGCAAATGAGACACGTCATAGAGAACTAAAGAAGCTATTGTGTACCGCACTAGATGACGTTGAGGATATGTGGCCTTATCATTTGAAATGGGTTCAGATTCAAATGAATAACTACATGAATAATACTCGGGGGAAACCGGAGTCATTAAAGACGTGATAGCATAATTCTGCCACTGTTCGCGGGCGTTTGTTCGGTATTGCATAAAGCAAGTTATAGCCCGAAGCCACACATAAGAAATGACAGATATATACATCGCCAGTATGCTTGGATCGCGGGAGTTTAACCAAATCGACTATGACTCGGCGCATCGGTTGGTCTTCTGTCACACTTTTTAGGGGTGCCCAACCGTATCGCTTGATCTGATTCTTTTCACAATCAGTACAGCGTCGGTATACTTCACGTATGGTTTCTTTCAGCGCCGGGTGATCAAGCCCTGCACGAATAGCCATTTTATAAGTATGCTCATATGTTCGATGCGTTAAATTATGTATAATTTCAACTCTACTTTCGAGCTCCTCTAAGTCAGTCAGATTCTGCGTAACGCTGGCTGGATGAACCATAGTCCTGTTGGAAAGGGCAACCTCAGTATCAGGAGGGGTAGACTCCTGAGATACATAATTGACAACATTAGATTGTTGAAGTATCTTCTTCAGTTGTTTCGCAACTCCTGGCTGTTCTTTAAGCAGCGCTTGAAGTAATTGAGTGCGAGCTTCAGGTTCTCTTAGAGCTTTGAGTCTTTGATCCATGGCCTCAGCTAGTTCCATGTTTTTATGATCTATTGCCGTCTCAATCGGCATTACCTCGACTGCATTCCTGTTGTAGAAATACGGCCTCTTGTCAGTCTAAAATATCAAGATCAATTGAGATAATACATTAGTTTTTATTTGTATTTTAAATAATTTAGTACAAGCTCTTTTTCCAATATTTCCAAAGTGTTCTAAATTCACTTTGATGGCTCCAATAGCCTGAGTATTTGGTATGACTCATCTACTTGTACCTATTTGAGACATTAGTAGATGTAGGATATTATAAACTAAATTATATAGTCTCCGAACTACTACTTATAGATTTTGGTCCTCCCGCCAATCTCCAAAATCCAATAAGTCTTTTTCTTTTTTTAACTTTTCTTCAGATGGAACTTTATTTATATCAGCTAATGTATTAACGTGACTTACGTTATTATGTCTATTTACAAATTAGGCAAGTGGTCATGAACACTTAGTACTTCTAGTGAAAATTATTTATTGGAAAAAGAACTTGTACTAAATTATTTAAAATACAAATAAAAACCAATGTATTATCTCAATTGATCTTGATATTTTAGACTGACCGGAGGCCGTATTTCTACAAAGGTCCTTTGTGCAGCCGTAGGTGCTGAAAGGCTTAAGTAATGAGAAAGATGAGGTACCGAATCCAAGGAGAAGTTAACAAACTCACACACAGAGTTCACATCTCTTTCAGTAATCGGTGTTAATAAATCCAACAGAAATTGTTTCTTGCCAGGATCAATTTCTACCCCTGCTACAGATACCTTGTAACCAAGTAAGTGTATAGTATCTTTAAAAAAGGAACACTTGTCCTCGTTAATCTTAAGTTTAGCATGGTTTAGTTGCTTTAAAACTTCCTTAATAAACAAATAGTTCCATCATAACTTGTTGGAAGAAAGAAGGCAACATGTGTAAGCCTTCAGGTGCACCTTTAAACTGGTACTTCTTACCTTGCCAAGTAAAAAAAAAGTATTTCCTATGAGGCTCATATATTTGTAGTTGATGGAATGCGGCTTTTAAGTCTATCTTGGAAAAGATAGTCGCACCCTCCATTTTGCGTAGTATTTCGCTTATCTTTGGTAAGGGAAAACTATGTTGTGGAATTATTTTGTTGATTGGTGACAGGTCTAGAACTACTCTTGTTTTACTAAACGCTCCATCAGATTTATATCGATCGACCGCTAAGAGAGCTAAGTTAACTGGGGTTGCATCATAATTGATTTCAATTAGACCCTGTTTTAACCAATCTTCGATTTGGGTTTTGACAACGTCTTTGTGTCTCCAACTCACGTAGTTATGTGAAGGACACTTTAACTTAGAGAAGTCGACGTTTGTTAAGTCAAGTCTAACGTACCCATTAGAGAACTTAAACATACACCAGTCAGTTATTGCAATCTTCCTGTTTTGTATAATTAAGTCCATAATTATATCGGTGAAGTGCGGAATCATATCCTTTGCTTCACCTTCCGGAGGTTTAGGTATCTTTAACATATTATCATCTGACTGATCTTTATTCGGGTCTAGCCCATTAGGCAGACCAGTGAGTGTTATACCTAAACTGAGAAGATCAGTCATACCTATAATTAAATCGTATTTCTGAGACATGTCAGTAACGATTAGGTGAGTCTTCACTTCTCTTCTATCTGACAGCATTATGTGTGCACAGTCAATGGCTTGTTCGCAAGTAGTAACTTTGCCATTTCCCAAGATTAAATCAGTTGTTTCGTTATGGACAGCCATATCTGTAGCGTAGGCTACTCGGCGTGAGATAGCAGAGACTTCAGCCCCTGGATCAAATAGTGCCATAACTTTTTTCTCCATTTACGAAAACTGTTTGAAAGATACGTTCATCTCCTTTGGTATAGATTTTATTGAACATTTTCTCATAATCTTGCTCTAGTGCACACATATGGTACTATCAGTGCTTAACTTGGACGTCCGGTAAGTTCTTGCAATTCTCTTTGTGCCAACCGTTAGTACCCTTGCAAGTAGCACACTCTTTCATATAGTGTCCAAAATCTGGCTTGCCTGGTGCACACTTAACAGGGTCGTGTCTACCATTCCACTTGCCATTACGTTTTGTGAGGTTGTAACCACACTTCTTGCAAGGTGCTCTCTCCTTCCTTTCACCCTTTGGTTCAGTAGAAGTAGAGCCTTTACCACCTCCAGCAGTAGTGCGAGGTTTCTTAGTATTACGCGCAGTGTTATTCTCTGTCGCGGTACGCTTAGCGGGCTGAGTAAAGCTCGAGGTACTAGGTACTCTAGTAGATGAGTTGGTATGCTCTTGAAGTATCTTCTCGAAGACAGACTAAGGCACAGGTCGCAAATCACCATAGGCGATAATATCATCATTGACCTTCTTAAATAGGCTAGCCCCCAGTCTCCATCATTTGACAAATTAATAAATATTCGCCAGTATAGGTACGACCTCCCATCCGAGTGTTCATATGTGTCATATGAGCTAGAGCAGCTCGAATAGTAGTTAAAATACTTCTACTCTCTTTATTTTAAAAGGCCCGCCTAAACTCATAATAAGCAACTAGTAGTAAGCTTAGAAGCTATGGTGCCCCTGGTGCATCTACTAGCTCTCTACTCCCCTGTGGTAATGGCCAGTGGGTGAGGCCCCTGAGGCCTGATGAGGCCCTGAGGCCTGATGAGGCCCTGAGGGGTGAACTGAGGAGTGAGGAATATGATCATGATGTGAGGACCAGTGAGGACTGAGGACTCGGAGTAAGGAGTGAGGAGTGAGGAGTGAGGAGGGAGGAGTGTGGACTCGCGAGGACTATGGTGATTGGTGTGAGGCACTGACGATTGAGGAACAGTGAAGATAAATAGACAATGGTGTGACACTTGGTAGTGTGAGGAGTCTGACGACTGAGAGGAGTCAGAGGCTCAGAAGACCATGGCCGACAGGCGTCAGATGTCGGGGGACTCAGGTCTCGGGCGCCACTACCGCGTCAGCCTATTGTCACAGAGACAGAGACTCAGGCACTCAGCGTGTCGGCCTCTCAGTCTCAGTCTCTCAGACATTCATAGTCCTCAGAATCTCAGCCTGAAGGTCCGTCAGACACTGTATTTTTAATTTATTTATTTGACCCCGGTTTATGATTTTATTTCGGTACAAATTGATCCAGAGAGTTGATAGTCGATAGTCGATAGTCGATAGTCGATAGTCGATAGTCGATAGTCGATAGTCGATAGTCGATAGTCGATAGTCGATAGTCGATAGTCGATAGTCGATAGTCGATAGTCGATAGTCGATAGTCGATAGTCGATAGTCGATAGTCGATAGTCGATAGTCAATACTCAATAGCAGACAAATCCAACGGTTATTCGATGAGTCACATTTTTTAAAGCAATCCAAGTGCATAGAAGTGAAAGTATTAATTCACAAATTACATGTTGTAAATAATATATGTACTCTAGCATATTCCAGTAAAAAGCTATCTGAAGTATTTAGCTATATGAGTATGTACCAAAAGTTCATTTGGTTCAATGTCTTGGATAAAATCCATAGCCCTCCAATCTCTATTTCTTTTATTTAATTAGAGGGCTATTCAAAGCATTATTTGCCTTGGGTTTACACTCTTCACACTTACCATATGTCGGGTTGGCGACATGGCATCCGACAACGACGTACATCCTTGAAAAAAATGTCGCCGCGACACGTAGTACATGTCGTTTGGTGTTGCGACAGTCGGGTCTGAGTCTACACTAGTAGGTCTGTCGCCGAGACGCTGACAAGATATGTCTGACAAAATGTCGTGCCGACACTGTTTGTGGATTTCTGGTCAAATGTGAGACTCGTGCTGTTCTACTTCTTTACATTCGCCAGCATGTGCTTCTACACGATTAAGTATGGCGGCGATTCGCCTACGGTGGTCACTGACACGGTCATTCTTGCCGCAAAACTCATGCTGATTTCAGCGTTCGAACTATTTGGCTATAGATCCATCAAAGTTTTGGCCGGGTACTTCAAACTACCTTGGTTACAGTACACAGACTTGCAGGGTGTGTCCTCATACCTGCTTACAGATTATCTCTAAGGTATTGCCTTCATCATATCGGATCCCTTCTTGTACGCTAAATTTGAGACAATGGCGAAGGAAGGATTTTTCTACGAAAACCTCGCATTTTGCAGGTCATGGTCCGCTGCCAAGGCGCACCATGACCTAGCAGAGAAAGGTAGGCCAGTAGCACTCATTGTCACCACATATATCACAGCTGTAGACGACCCATGTATGCAGTTTAACATCAGCAGCAAACAGAGGGAGACCATGGTGAAAGAGTGCAAGGTACCGGAGGACACTGGGGTAGCATCCGTGGCACTTGTCCAGACCCTGGATGATGTGGAGCAGCTAATTCTGAGTATGATGCAACAGCACGTCGGCAGGTTTCTGAATGAGAAAGAGGTCGTAGAGTACTGCCAAAGAGTTATTGCCATGGTGAAGGCGCGTATGGTCGTACCCGTCTATACAGATACGTGACAATGGTTAAATTGTTTCATAGATACAACCAATATTAACTCACGATTCACCGAGTTACCAATATAATTTGAATTTAGAATATATATACATATTAATAAAGACCTGTTCATTTCCAAAACATTACACGCTCTGGAATGACATACACGGAGATACACGCACAGCTTGCAAACTGCATGATTGATCTGTAGTTTTATACAAGTGGCGATCGGTATGTATCCCTGAGCTGTCACTATTGTCCATAATAAGGACATTATGTAAGAGTGGGCTGCAAGATCAGCTTCGCATAACAACGCTCCATTCTGTCGGTTATATATTCTCCTCCAATTGCTGGTTGATCCTTCCTCTCGTGAAACTGGGAAAGTCTGTGCGACTGTGTCGCTGCATGTGCACTCAATAAAACGAGCTATGGGAATAATCTATATGCCATCGCAGATTCACGCACATTTGGTTTTTATTATATAATAGCTTGAATCAGTTATGCAGGATAGGTGCTCGTTACTGTTGTAACGCCTTCGTCGACAGTCAAAAAGAGTAACAGGAATTACAGCTGGGAAAATAAGCCATTCTTAGTATTTATGGGTAACAACCACGGCTAATGAGACAAAACCATAGTTGATATTTGGGTCACAGGTGCACATCCAGGGCAGTCGTTATCCTCACAGAATACGGATGGTATACATATGTACAATCATCAATTGCGATATCAAATTGACTCGAAATATTTGGTACCTCCATAACACCCAGAAGTTACATGAGAAGATGGACAGAGTGTACACAAATGCATGTCAGACCGCTCAACACTTGAGTTCATATAAGAATTTGCGAACATAGGATGCCTCTGTTTATCCCCCCCACCCGGGATGAGGCACAAAATCACACGGACGCAACCTTGTAACTACAATAACGTCAACTGTAACTACGTAGGTGTGTCGCTGTTTGAAGCAATCGTCGTGGCCCATTGCAACATCTCGGCGGTGCTGGTGAACTTCTCGAATGGCTTACTGAGTAGTTGCCCTCTGTGGATTTCTTCAGCTTCAATGCGTTTCCAATCGTCGAAGCTCACCACCTGGCAGGAAAATGAGTATGGCAAAGTAAGCTTGAGTATTATTTACCAAGACTGACACGTTAGACAACCACCAAATCTTTCGTATAATTCGGCTAAATGACACACGCTATTGGGCATGCAAGGGAACATGCCATAACACAGGTAAAAATGGCAATGGTAGAACACTGCATAGTTATGAATTACAGTCTTACTGACAGAACTCAATCCTAAAAACAAGCGTATAAAAGTGGCAATGGAGCCATGGGACACGAGGCTGCCGTGGCAGCAGTGCACTGACCCCAAGTCAACGTACCTTTTTCTCTCTCAGCAGTTCGTCTATTGTGCCGTCTGCCTTTGGAAGATCTTTCCCCCTTAATCTGCCACTGTTGAAGTCTTCGATTATCTACAAGTAAGTTGGCGGTTATCACCGTAAGTAAAGTTTGCAGAGGAGACAGTAAGTACGTCCACTTACAAAGCACCTGGGTGGGAAAGAATCGCGGCATGTATGGCTGCATGCTCCTGCGACTACTATGGTGACTGAATCCGTTTACAAACCTGCGCATCCAATTGGTTGTCATAAAATACAAAAAGATCATCCATCTGCCTCCCCAGACCAATCAATGCTCGAGGTGACCAGCGCACCTAATATCAATCCACACGTGACGGTCGCCACTGTGTGCAATTGTTTATCGCGGAGCACAACCTTTAACCATCACACAGATCCACTACTATAGCACACAATGGTAGATTAGAAGCACATATAACAAGTGGCGGATTAGAAGCACATACAACATCAGCGGTCTCGAAGGCGGCGTTCATTGTGGAGACGATGACACCCACCGGCCCGGTCTTCACCCACCCAGCTGCATACAGCCTGGCCAGTTTGTCACCGCCTACAGTTTGTCGAACAAAGTGAGAATTACACGCATACTCGACCTGTATTTTAAAGTGTGCGCACACAGCTACATGCAAGGAGCTGTGAAGTATGTGGCTCACAAATGAGTTTATATAGTAAATGTGTATACATTTATGCATATATGGTCGTTGCTGACTAGGGTAGAAGAGTACTCCTCTTTGGATGCGAGTTTACCCATTCCGATTGTGATATTTGAGTTAAGCCTCTTTGATGTGATATTGAGCGCGTCCCAGGACACACTAGCTTGGCAAGACTGACTAAGCACACCCATGAGGGAATGGTCATCAGAAATGTGCGCAGGTCTACCTATTAGCGTAAGAACGCCAATACGATTAGAGGGCATTCTGTTGGTCGTAATACAGACCACATCCAAGTTTGCACCCCATGACAGTTGTTCATGAATTGACATGAACTAAAATAGGACCAACAGACTACGTGAGCAACGCAGATAAGTCAGCACAACCATTCCTTCGCCAGCCAGCCTCTATCTCCCCAGTCGAACGGCAATGGTCCTCACACACATGCCTACCTCGACCTTGATTGAAGATTCTCTTGACACTTCTCATCTATATCACTCATTATGCTAAACAGACTGTACCGGAAAGACTTCGTCATACTATGCGACACATACGGAGAATACCTCATGGGCCCATGTCTATTGTCTGAATACGGAGAGTGATCCAACCTGTCCCCCGCGTATACTTCAACAAGAAACACAATATAGCTGAGTGTGTTGGAAACGAGAATAGCATGCCGCATGGAAGAGTACAGAAATGTCTGTCGCGGATGATGGTTGTAATAGTTCTGAGGACATAAGTCATACCTTGGCTGCCTTCACTGGTCGCACTGTCGTCTGCGTCCGCCACGTAGCCTCCGACATTCGGGACGACGCCTCTGGCTATATCAAATGGCAGTCCTTTGATGGGCAGACTTTTGTATCCTGTAGTTATAACAGTTGGTGCGGCAGAGCTAGAATGAGCACCCTAGTATAACGATGATGGACTTTATAGCTACCATATATAACACATCCGAGTCACAATGTGATCGGCAATTTAGCTATCATGTAGGTGCGTGCGTGTTCACAAATCCAGAGCACGACAAAGCTCGTCCAACGAGGACACGGAAACCGAAAACAGTGCCGTTGCCTAGCGGTACACACATGCGTGTCTACCTGCCACCTACCTATACTTCGCAGAATCAGTTGGCAATCAATAGTCTCGGTCTCTCCGGTGGGCACAGCCTTGGCAGTCCGCCAGTCACCCTCGAGTTTCATCTTCTGTAGCGTCACCCCAGTGGCAACGCCATCCTAATGTGCCAGCGTAATATGAAGTGGGCGCCCATACCATGCATGGTGAGCGCGTACGAGTTCAAATGCTTGCGTTGGTCATGGCGAGTGCATGCGATTCCAATGCCAGGAGGGTGGGCTTAAATATTAGCATCTGTGATCGTCATTACTTTCTCACATACGTTGTGTATATACTTCAGTTGACGGTGGAGAATCAATACGCTGAGAGCGGCTGCCCACTCAGCGACACCGCAAAACAGTTGCCAAATATACACTGAAATAGTGTCATGCAACTGTGCAGTGAACTGGACCAACAATCTTTGTAAGGCCTGTCTGAGTGGTCCAAACCTCTGTCATAGGCAGTACATACCATCGAAACACATACCTGAACGTTGATTTCCTGAGGCGATCTGTGGAACACTATATGGAACTCCTTCGTATTCTTATCCACATCAGTACCCGCAGCATACGCGGGTACACTCTGCTTCATCATCAGCTCAGTTATGCGCTTACGAGGTCTGTCGGTCTTCTCGAGTTGCATGAGCCCGAATTTTGCTGCCTCAATATCGCTGTTGAGAAATAAGGCTTTAATTATTCAATCCGAACCTTGTTGCCTAGAAAAATAGGCTCACACCCACTCCCATAACAGTTTGTTACCAAGAAAACAAGCAGAATAGCAAATATTCGGTGCGAATGACATATCCATTTGCATAATACAACTACGACGCACAGCCTCTGATATAGCACGGTACTTTATGGCAGTAATCATATGTAATTCATGTGATATATATATATATATATATATATATATTTTTAAAAGTATATATATATATATATGCACATATATATTATATATATATATATATATATATATATATATATATATATATATATATATATATATATATATATATATATATATATATATATATATATATATCTTGTGTCAGTATATGTATGTATGTATGTGCATGTATGTGTGTGTGCATGTATGTATATATATATATATATATATATATATATATAATAATATAATATATAATATATATATAAATATTCCAAATATAAAACACAAAACACACACAATACACACACACATCACACACATTACATGCATATATATAATATATATGCATAAATGCACATGCACATGCGTGCATACATACATACATACACACATACAAATGCACAACACAGAAGATGCGTGCACGGACGCACACATGCACACACGGACACGGACATGGACATGGACACGGACACGGACACGGACACAAGATATATATATATATATATATATAAATCTAAAAACACAAATACACACACACAGTATATATATATATATATATATATATATATATATATATATATATATATATATATATATATATATATATATATATATATACATATATACATATATATATATATACAAAACATATATATATATATATATATATATATATATATATATATATATATATATATATATATATATATATATATATACGTCAGAATTTGAACCACTGGCGGAACTCAGTATTATTAAATGTCAACGCACCAGGGAGCACATCTTTCTACCATGTATACAGTGAGTCAATTTCGAAGCACCCAGAGACTCACCTCTCTGTCATGTACACTGTTGTATCCGGAAGCTTTGTCATCTCTCGGAGCTCCTTAATAGTGAACGCAGCCTGCATTGGCCCACGCCGACCGACAATGTACACTTTCCGAATGCACGATTTTTCCAGCGCACGAACGGCATGTGTGCACACGTCTGTCGTCGCCAGCTCGCTGACGGGCGCGAGGAGGAGTCGCGCGCAATCCAGCGCCACATTGCCCTACAGAGATAGCGAGATATTTCCGGGTTGGGAGTGTGTACATGACTTTAATAATTTGGTAGCATCCTATTCCTAAATTTGGACCAAAATCCCATTTGTGGTCGACGTGATGCATCGATGCATCGATCGACACACTCACGATGTATGTTTCTGAATTTGACGTCCCTTATCCTCCGCATTTCCGCGAACGATTTTGCCAGGCAATAAGCATACTATATCACCCTATACACGCGAGTGTAAATGAACGTAGTAAGAGAATCTCCACGGCTATATATACACATCAAGTGCCCATAATACGCTCGTTGATCGGACTACAACACCGACTACACACTCGCAGATGCCTCTGTGGTGTTGTTAGGTGATTTTCTCGAGTAAGATATGTAATAGTCTATATTCTACTGGAGATACATAGAAATCGACATGTATACTTCTGACACACACAAAGCTACGCCATACTCGCGCTTTTCGTACAGTATTATCAGCAAAAAGTTCACAATTGTAATGTACTATTCCATAGAACATAGTGATTAAACATCACATTCAACTAGTCAAGACAGTCGAACTGAAAAGTCCAATTCGTGCGCGTCTTGTGGTGTGCTTAGATAGAGACCTCACACTAGCAACCTTAACCCATATACATCCACGGCCTTACCTGCCCCAGGATGACAACAGACTCCACCTTAGAGAGATCGACTTGAAGTTGTGCGTGTTCTGGCGCCCCGTTGTACCATCCCACGAACGATCGCGCGGACACCACACCTTGTGCGTCCTCGCCTGTCCAATATCACAGCAACAAAGAAAGAAGAAGCAGTTCAGACAGGGCTATGAGACTAGCCACATGGCCTTCACGGTAATGCAGCCGATGCGATTGATCTACACGGAAATAAGAGGTGTCAGGATGCACTCCCTCCATTGCTGTGCAGAGCTTCGAATAAAATATCTGCCGCTGCACACTAGTAGTGCACTTTCGCTTTCGACGTATTTATTCATAAATATTCGAAGCGACGCCTCAAGACTAAAACCCAAACCCTTAACCCTTAACAGCTAAACAGCCGAATCCAAGCCGTATACAAAATTCAGCACCCAGCGCAATGTAATCGGATGACCTCTGAACACATATGTGTGGAAAAAGAACACACCTTTAATTCCAAACTGTTTATCGTCGTCTGCTCCATATGCCAGGACTACGGCCGAATAGTGTTTTCTTAGGTCTTCCATTGTCACATCAACGCCCACATTAACATTGCCCAAGAAGCGCACCTTCTTGTTCTCCGTCATCAGCCGGTCAAAGTGGTGGATGACATTCTAACAGTACACCAGAAATAGGTCAGTAAACTGCTTAGAATCTTGAGCTATTTTTACCTTTTTGAGAGCGGGGTGGGGAGTCCACAGGTGTTGCACACAGAAGGTTGAGCTATCTGGATACTACCCTTCCAGTGAAGAGTCGTATTGTAACACTAGTACAAAAGGTACCGGTTAGAAAGTGTGTAATATTTGAGAACCTTAAACTCGCCTATCGCTTAGATAAGGGCTATGTTGCAAGATGCACCATGCACTCACAACTTACACTTGCGAGTCATAGTATATAACAGGAGAACCCTCACTAGCACACAACAGTACACCCCTCACGACTCCCTATTATATTCGCTTATGGCCCACCTTGACTTCCGGGTGATCTGGGGCAACGCCAAACCTGACCAATCCATAGGGCACCGGCAGTCTCTCGAAGATATCGATCTCCACATCTTCAATCACTTTGGCCAGACGTTGTGCGGTGTAGAAGCCGCCGGGGCCACTTCCCACCACGCAGACACGAAGAGGTGCTCTGAGAGTGAAAGCAGCGATATGTGGGTATTGGGTGCTGCCTGCCGGTGGACTAAAGAATATACACACATATGTATACATACAGCAACATAGCGAAGTAATAGCAACGGTATGTAAGCATTGAGAGAAGACTGCCAAGCTACCAATAAAGGCACACACATACAGCATCATAACGCATGCGCATTAGCAGAAGTAACAATGAACAAACTATCACACAGTGGTTTCCACAGAACAGACAGCTTTGAGCCTGACAACGACTATGTTAAGACCACATATATACATAGTAGCATATATATATATATATATATATATATATATATATATATATATATATATATATATATATCGTCGTGTGTATGTGTGTCTCTTGGCATTATATATATATATATATATATATATATTTTAATACTGATACACAAACACGCAAACACACGCATATACATTAAAATATATATATATATATATATATATATATATATATATATATATATATATTATATATATATATATATATATATATATACACATTATTACACACACATCATACATCATCATAATATATATATATTATGTTATACATATATAGGCGTGCATACGTATGTCCGTATGTGTCTGCGTGTGTGTGTGTATCCCTGTATGTGTGCGCGCGTCGTCCTGTGTATGTGCATGTGTGTGCGCGCGCGCATATATATATATATATATATGTGCGTGTGTGTGTATGTACGTATGTGCGTATGTATGTATGTATGTGCGTGTGCGCGTGCGTATATATATATATGTGTGTGTGTATGTACGTGTATGTATGTGTATGTGTGTATGTATGTGCGTATGTGATGATATGTGTATGTGTGTGTATGCAGGTTGCGCGTGTATGTATTTGTAGGTGTGTGTGTGAGCAAAAGTATGTGTGTGGTGTGTGGGTATATACACTAAAATTACATATACATAGAATTTTCATATACATACATATATATATATATATATATAATACTATTCTCTCAACTGATTACCTATACTTGAAAATAGACTATACACTCGTATACAACACAGTAATCTAGATAAACTTGCAGTGGACGCTATATAATACCAACACAGTGATAAGTATATCATTCGAAGATCATTTTGTTCATATATATACCTTTGTGTAGATAATGTACGCTTATTCCATTGTAGTGCACAAGCAGGCCTTAGACGGTTGCAGCGGCCGGCGCGTACGATGCGCTGCACACCATGCGATAGTAACCACATGTTGCTAAGCAACGCTGATGACTCTATCTAGATCAATAGAAGAGTTTAAATAACTAGAAGCTAAAGCTCAACACTGTTATTCATCGGCTGTGCCTGAAGATTGAACCGGCAGTTACGGAGAGTTCGACCATAAAAATATAGACATTATGTAAATGGCACGTTCGCGTGCCGATGACCGTCCCCAGACTCCTCACTGTATCATGATGTAGCAGTACAAAAATCTATCATCCGAATTCAAAGACCCTCGAAATCTATGGCAAAAAGCATGCCAAAGCGTGATGACATTTCTTGGACGTGTCACGTTGTAGCCCTCGATTTAAATAGTATCTTTAGAAGGCTATATGACTTAGTGCATATTTACATGGCCCTCTCCGTTCACACAAGGTAATTTTCTCTGACACCAATACCTGATTGCGACTAAAATTCAGATATGAGCACAGAGCTTTGCTGGTGTCTGCAACCGGCGAATTCAGTGGTGCGGTGTGAGACGGATGGTACCTTCAGGAGCGTCGTCGAGACAACCCATCGGCTCATCAAATGGTTTCTATTTAACGTATGTGTAAAGTTTGAGGCTTTTGTTTAGTAGTAATAAATAATGTTATAGCTGTAATGTATGTATGTAGGGTGGGTGGATGATGTTTTCTTGTAAACAATGTGGTTGATTGATCCGAAGTCAATGCCAGTGTGACTGCCATTCGACGCGTTAAAACGTGAACTGACACTCTGAGCGTTGTAGTCTTGGGTATGTATAGCTCCTGAAAAGACTCTCAATCAGAGACTCACTTTCAGTATCGGAGCCTAACAGTTTGTCATTTGCTCGTAATCAATCGAGTGCTAAATATCCAGTAGCACATAAGATCCAGCTGAGCGGGACTCTATTTTTTGGGAGAGCTTCACACGTGTACGGTACAATGTTGATGCATTATGCATAACTCAAGTATAAGGGTTCGATCGGGATGCAATAGGTTCATGTGTACACTCTCGCTTCGCTGTAACATAGTGAATACGTGCGCTTGTTTACGGAGGGAGCAGTATGTTCATTTCACCCCAAGGCATATTTATTCCCATCCCAGTTGGCCTTGTGTACAAATTGGACGTAATGGTTGCACCTCGATTAAAAGGATTTTCATAAATATGCAGATCGCATTCATTCTTGTACTTCATCCATCTCTGATTTCGAGGCACAAGCGGTGAGACGTAAGCAATCGATGTGTGGCCCAGACAGTGTACCCCGCAGTAATTGGTGCATTTCTGTCTCGTCCAATGGCTGTGGCTATCGCTTCGAGTGCTTAGAGTTGCCATTTAATTGTTGCAAGCCTCTATCTGTATGTCCACAGTGGGGACCTTAAGGTGCACCACGTACAAGCAGATGAACAGGCACTCGAAAAAGTTGTCACAGCCACACGTATATAGTCAATCAAACAGGACAGACTGACTTTAACGTCGCTAAGTATATACTACTATATACACACAAAACGTTGCCTTACACTTCATCAGCGCGTGTGTGACACATACACTTAATGCAAGCCAAATACCAACTGAATTATCGGAGTTGTTGTGCCAAACGTGATTTTTCAATATAGTTCTTGAGTTACTTGTGTCCGATATGGTTCAGTAAATATATTTAGGATACGGATAGACTAAGCCGTCAAAGTGCACCATTCGAATATCCACGAAACGAGCTTTTGTGCCGAAAAGAACTAGCATCATAACTCTTGGACAAGAATTAGCGCCAGACGTAGATCACAAAATTGGTTTATTACGCTCGGATGTGGGCCGGTAGGTCTTTGAAGTATCGATGTCGCAGAGCATCTTCTGCGCTGATGCGGAAATCGGGCATATAAACAAGCATGGATTTGAGTAGGTCAAGTCCACTCATATCCAGATTATTAACGACAGAGGAGAGTGGTTGAGCCGCATACATGGGGAACTCGTACTTACTCCACTCAGGGAGCTCGGTAACTCCATACCAGATTTCCTGCAGAAATATTGTAATACATTAAACGGTCGTAATGCAATATATATATACACACACATTTATATATATATATATATACTAAAACGTGAAAGTCGGACTATTTTAACGATGGTATCCCATGGTTCTGATATGTCTTGAAATGCACACAGCTATGTGTAAGATAGTATGCCGGTCGCACGGTGGTCCCTACCTCCACCGAACGAAAGTAGCCATTCTAGTGCAAGACAATCAGAGACACAACGTGACAACCCGGAAGCTACTGACGGAACTGCATGCCATGACACATGAGTGACATGCATCGACTACTTTCCCCACACACACACCCATATATATATATACAGACATGTACCTTTAATATATGTATTACTGTAGCTATCGATTTGAAACGAAAGATATATTCAAATCAGAATACATACACAGGCACACCATCAAACCACTCGGCACACACCTCTGTGGGCGTCCCCAAGAACTTGAATATGCGCAGAAGCTGATCTGGTGCCGCTAGTCCAGGGAAGAGGGGTCGACCTCCTGAAGTGTGCATTTGCATTTGCACAGGTGGAAGTGTGAGCAATACAGACACAGAAGCTAAAACAACGTTATCATACATAGTTCAGAAACTATATTAGTGCCATCATACTTAAGTCGAGTTACCATATAGAGCATAGTAACCTTAACAGCGTAGACATGAATAACACAGTACTTATGATGCAAGTGGCGGTGGCAGGCGCATACGCACTACTGCGCCAGGAGTGCAACAGAGTGTATTGGCGTAAATGCAAGTTCGACACAGCGAATACGGTGTTTGCATCCAAGCAAATCGGCTCAAAAGAATTGACCACAACCAGAAAGCGTTAAAGACAGAATTAGGACGGTTTACCATACGCCAAAAGGCGCACCCATACTTGCGAAGGCACGCCCTTGGTAAAGAGTACTAGTTCAAAGTTCCATGCTTGTCCGTTATATAGCATGATGGAGGTACAACCTACAGACGCTTGTGCGATCGGGTTGTGTATACTGGTCGGATGACAAGGCAATCTCCATACAGACTCAGTCACGCACACACAAAGCAACGCGCAGCGAATGTATGTCGGCGGTAGAGGTCAATAGGGCCACGGGTCTACGAGACGATACGTCCCTGGCAACGCAGATTGATCATCTAACCGACACTGAGTGAGTCCTTATTTACGTACACGAGCACTGAGTGATGTCATAGTCATACACGTAGGGCGTTCTATATGCCCTGTGCTGTGCGATTGATTGATGTTCGCAAGTTTGATTGCCCCCCAGGAATCCTGTATATGTGTACACTCGACTGTGTACACGCTCGCAGGTGCGTATGAGGGATTGCGGTTGGGAGTGTGCCGGCAACAGCTATGTTCTCCAGAGTAGAGTGAATACTACGACTACGGGAAGATACCACTCCTAACTGTCTACTAAACATACCACTCCTATCTATCTAAAAAAAGGTACCACTCTCATCCATCTACAGGAAGAAGTAACTCCTATCTACCTACAGGAAGAAGCAACTCCTATCTATCTACAGGAAGATACCACTCCTATCTAATTACGATCTTGAATGAGATCACACCCACTCCCTTCAGAATGAGTCATATATACAGCGCTCATCCACGTCAACTAAATAGGCGCCAACTCGGTGAACGCATGTTTTAGGGAATGTACTAGGCACACATCTCACATACAGAATGATTTCGGGCCCATGAATTCCAGCAGTATGCACTCGAGGAACTTGCTCACGGAAAGCTACAGAACTAACCCACGCCGTGAATTTGGGACGATTCGTATACTAGACCGTAGAGACAAGTCACAACGACGACAACCCACACTGAAACGACATAAACTCGAACTCGTTCAATAGCTACGCAACGTTCACACAACAGAATGCACAAAGCTATGTGAGCCAAGCAATCTGCCATAGTGAATCACCACATTATACTTTTAACATGAATACACATATGATATTCTTCATAAACAATTATATTTCTAGTACACTAAATATATATATATATATATATATATATATATATAAATGTAAATATATAAATGTATATATACATACACACACATATATATATATATATATACAAACACACAGACACAGACACACAGACACACACACATATATATATATATACAAACACACACACACGCACACACACATCAATATATATATATATATATATATATATATATACAAACACACACAATATATATATATATATATATATACAACCACACACACACACACACACATATCAATATCATATATATATATATATATATATATATATATATATATATATATATATATATATATATATATATACATACATACATACATACATACATACATACATACATACATACATACACACATACATACATAACATATATATATATATATATATATCAGGCATACTTTAAATGTATATACATATATCGTTTATACTATAACAACAGACAATATCTGGCACGTGTACCTTGCACCATCTCAGCGAAGATACAGCCGGCGGACCAGATGTCAATCGATGTCGAATACCGTCGTGACCCGAGTAGCACATCCGGTGCTCTGTACCACAATGTCACCACCTGTGACCAACATTTTAACAATGCTTGTGAGTATATACCAGAAAAACACGTATCTAATTGGGGGTGCATACCCAAATTGTACATATTATATGCCGGTAAGCCTGTAGTATAACACAGTCGCTAATTAACGGGGGTAGAACAAATGTATGGTATATCTGTGGTATAATGCCACCAGCTGTGATGGGAACTGTACGCAACTACACGTGGTGCCATTAAGTGCTTGCTTAAAAACAAACGACATACAGCATACACAAATATATAACATACATACGCATACATATAAAATTACCGTCCTCTCTTAGGAGAAGTACGGTCAGAGATCTAAAAAGGGCACTTTTGCAGCCTGCCTTTGTACTAGCCCACCGCCATCCAAGCGGGATATATACATTACCTTATTATGCCAGATACACTGCGATAGTTGCGTATAAGTGACATGTATATGCACACCCTAAACCCATTGACTAGGGGGTTAAAAACATCGTATGTTACACGCTGGTGATCGTAGAAGGAACAGTCACATACAATGCCGCGGCCAGCACACGGCACATATCACAGGCGCAATACGAATGAAAAATGTTTGGGGCAACCACTTTCAACACCCGAGTTCGTTCGCCTTGACAGTGAAGAGCACAGCGCAGGCGACGACTCATGTTCAGCTCATAGTACACTCCCAAACTACACTCACTCGAACTAATTCAACGTACCGCAACGCTACGCAACGCTACGCAACCCAGGATACAACAACGACACCACCCCTCTCATCAACAAACGGAAAGCAGATAGAATGAAACTGTCGTGAAGCAATTGACTGCCATTGCGGTGTACGGCCGTGTGAGGTGTGGCACACCGTACCTCATGGGAGTAGCTCCGCACCGGGATGCCAAACGCACGAGCCAGGCCAAAATCCGCCAGCTTGAGTTTGCCAAACTTGTTAATGAGCAGATTCTGCGGCTTTAGATCGCGGTGGAGTACTCTGTGCTCGTGGCAGAAGGCCACTCCCTTCAGCAGTTGGTACAAGAAAGATTTGACCTGAAAGGGCTCCACCGTCCCACCACAGCCGTCGAGATACTTCTTGAGATCCTGTTCGCAGTACTCGAAAACGAGAGTCAGCTTCTTGTCCGTGTGCAGCACATCGTACAGCCTGGGTGGTTTAGGGTTTAGGGTTTAGAGTTAGTTTTTGGATAGTTGGGATGTAGGTTTCAGCAGTATCACGGCATGAGATAGTAGATACGTGTTTATTTTAAAATTCTAGGGTTTAGGGATAACCCCCTTGAGAACATGTGCGCGTAAGCACTCTCGACAACACGGCCGACTGCGGGTACGTTGCAGCAACGCCAATCCCCAAAAGTTTAAACTGGGCCGAAGTGAAGTACCACGTGAGTTTGAGGTGCGAAGACCTGAGCGGCACAATGGATTTTACCTGTACGATTGCGTGTCAAATGAGTCACAAATCATGCACAGTGGTCACCCACACGTATTTACCTGATTTGTATACACATACAGCCAGACCACGTGCTTGCACCCGCATCGACCTGTCCAATATCCGGAACCTTCAAACACAGACACAGACACAGACGCTTGAACGCGCAATTGCCTGAATGCCCACACCGACACACTACCGGGATAAGTGCTCACCCAGACACAACAGAAGAGTGAAATGTTACCACTTTTTAATTTAATCCTCACACGGGCACACTACCAGCTGTTCCCACACAGACACCCCTGAATTGAATTTTCACTCGAAAACTGAATAGAATTCACACATTCGCACAGTATCCCCTCTAGTTCTTGCACGAGCACACTACCAACCCATATATAGCAAACTGCCCGGTTTCATAGTATCAGACAACCAACGAACCTGAACTCTCACAACGCTTAGTACCTACTTTCTTACACACACACACTTTCCAGTCATAGCCTGACACATGCATATCACCTCGACAGACGGAATACACACGTGCACACACTTACAGAATACACCCCTACACATACACTACAAAAATATATATGCACACAAACACACTACACGAACACACAACCGAAATACACACACATACACACACACAATACCTGACAATATTTGGGTGGCGGAGTTCTTTCAGCAGTGAAATCTCGCGGATGGCAGTACAGGGCACCCCTTCATCCTCACTGTCCAGCCTGATACGCTTCAGCGCAACGACATCACCTGAACACGAATGGTTAGTATCGTTCAACTACTACGATAGGGTCTATAGAACACGTGCGTATACATATACACCGAACCAGCCAAGTGATATGATATGATATGGTATGCTCTG
>LUCW03000001.1:57500-82500 GCA_001586965.3 Sphaeroforma sirkka | reverse complement strand
CTGTGTCTATATTACTTTATATACTTGGACATCTCCTGCGTTGGGAAGGCATATGCCGTGTCCGTCATTCGACGGCTATGCCAGCTATACACTACAACAGACCGGCAATTCTGGTGAATCAAGATCCTCCAATCCGTGACCTGTCCTTCGCATTCACGTTGAGTAGAAGTAGTGCATTTCGCTTCATATAATGTGCTGAGGTAACAGGAATGTATATTGTTGAGCAGAGTACACAGTCGTTCGTCCATACCAAGTATAGCATCGGTATACCGCCAATAGACTTGCCATAATATCTCTACAGCAAAATGACAAAAATCACAAAAGATGGCAGGGTTGTGGATGCCGCCCTGAAGAAGCGCCTGTCTACGGTAGGCGTACTTTTCTGTGAAGTGACAGTCCTGTGTATTGTTGTGTGTACACTCGGGAACTACATGTTCTCGATAGGTGTTGTTAGGGTAACGGCAGTTGCCTATAGGGTGCGAAGGTTATGTTGTGTTTTCATGTAGACCTAAAGACGCGTGTTGTATCCCAGGTCAGTACTGGATTGGAAGTGGGATCGTGCTTATGAAGTGTGTTTGGATGTCATGCGGTGTATACAGATAAGTGTGACAGCACTATGTAATCGTAGACTTGCTTTGCCTCTGATTCCGCGTGGGCCATTGCCCTGCCCTCTGCTGGTTCGCAAGTTGTCTACGTTTCTGTAGGGTGACTGAGATCATATTGAATCATGGCATAACTGGGCAAGAGATATAAAAATATGCAGCAAAGCAGCCTTGCTTTTAGATAAATGTGTACTAACATCTTGAAATAAGAATTGTCATGTTCGTTTTATATATCTCAACGTATTAGTAGGCGCATTAACGAGAAAGATCTCTGAGTATTTGTACATTAGCTACACATCCACTCTCTGTTCAATGTCTACCATTTGCTGTGCTTTTGCTTCGCTGCAGACCCCCATGGGCGACATACCCTTTGGGCTGTTGTGTGTGACAGTACTTGAACAACTGAACGCCATCAAACCAGGTGTCACTGGACGTAATCATCGCATCAGTGCTGTGCTGAAGCAGTTCTTCTCTCTCTTCCCCAAGCACGATGCCACGGTCTACGAGATTGTGCGGATGCTGCTGCCACATGTAGGTGGATATGTTCAATGCTTATATATATATATATATATATATATATATATATGTGTGTGTGTGTGTGTGTGTGTGTGTGTGTGTGTGTGTATATATATATATATATATATATATATATATGCATACGAGTATTGGTACCATATATATGTGTATACGATTCACTTTTAATATACTTATACGTATACGCATACGGATGTTGCTATCACAAATAGATGTATATAGCTCATCGTTGAACTACAACAAATTTATATACGGATAATGATGCTGTACGTAGGCGTTTTTATTCTATTTGTGGATGTTACTGTCACATGAAGGTGTATTTTACCCAACGTCTGTATATACACCAATGTTCTTTCGGATACTTCCGCTGCATGCAGTTGATTGAAACTGAATGCATGGATGTTGCCGCGATATGTAGGTGTATATAACTCAATCTGTATCTACGAATATGTGCACACAAATGCTTTCGTCATGTATAGGCTGAGAACGTACCTCCGTAATGTAAATATGTCCAGTCATGTTCAACATAGTCTAAAGCTCTTCTCACTATTTCTGCTGCAGCGTGATATTGACCGCAGGTATCAGATGAAAGAGACAGGTCTAGTAAAGGCTATGGCCAAGGCAACGGACATGTCAGCTGCCGCACGGCGCACCATCGCTAACTATAACTCACCGGTTGCCCTGGGACGCGATAGAGAACACACAGGGTATGGTGTGCACACAGAGCAGAATGGCATATATATATATATATATATATATATATATATATATATATATAGATACATATATATTCCATAATATGCATGTGTGTTCGATTTAACTGTGACTTTTCTTTTGATGCTTATGTGTACTAGCTGAACTTTGATTTCACGGCGTAAAAAACAAACGAATCTGACATCATCATACAACTGCGCATCGCAATTAAATTGAAAGAAAAATTGAGTTAGCGCGAACTTGTATTTCATCATGTTTTATTATATATTCGTCGCACTTTGTGTTTCTTTTCTCGTGTTTGTTAGTGATTTGCTGAGCTCGAGTAAGAGGCTAATGGGTGCTATGATTCACTCCTTATGTCTCATTAGTGATTTATCGTACTTCGTGGAGAAGGCCGTAGGCCTGCAGACAATACGGTGGACACTCAGTGTGAGAGAGGTAAGTGTGTGCCTCTGATGGAAGCGCTGCACATACACGCACACATATATATATATATATATATATATATATATATATATATATATATATATATATATATATATATATATATATATATATATATATGCGTGTATGTGTGTACCTATGTATGTATCTATGTATGTATCTATATATCTATATATCGATGTATAAAAATTATGTGTGTAGGCATTTAGAATAGGTATACTTATAGTATCGCATACCTTCAATACGGCATACCATTAGTATCTCGTTCGTTGTGATCTCAGATGTGCCAGTACTAGCTCCGTACTACTTTGCAGCGGTGAGGAATAAACAAGAGTACGATACCTCCCGCTGACTTTATATATAAACTAGATATTTGAGTATTAATGTGCACAAATATTGTCCGACCGAATGGCTAGCTAAATAAGCGCTTATTTTACGGTTAATACCACGTGTCACACTTCATGATATCATACCGAACGACGGTAACACTGATACACTTTCTGGTGATGATCGTGCGTTGTGAGAGTCGCTTGTGGCGGAAGATGCCACATACTCACTCAGAACATGTACATTTACATATACATATACATACATATACATATACATATATATACAAATACATATACATGAGCATATCCATATTCATATACACATACATATACACATACATATACATATACATATAAATATACATATGCGTACATGTAAACCAGCTACAACTATGGTGTTCGAGTTCTATGCTATGTATTGCTGTGCTTTGAGGTGGTTTTGCCTTGTTATGGCCCAGGGTTACGGACAATCTACCTTCATGTCTTAAATCGCAGTGGTATAGGTAACTGCCTACCGGATTCAGTCTAGCCGTGTATTCTATTTTATATCTACTTGGAGCGGAGTTATATCTACCTTTAAGCAAGTATCTGTCACTACTTCTCACTCATCCGTTTATAAACAGCCGACTCGATCAGTTGTATATATTCCTGCCTTGCCCGGGGGTATGCAGTTGAGGTTAGGTTGATATCAACTTGTACTCATCTCATATTTTGGTTGGAAAAGTAATATCCCACTCGTCGTACACTACCCCTGAACATCTTTCTGCTTTACGCGTAGGTAAATCGGTACCTCACAGAACTATCGGCACATTCCATGTGGTCTCCAGAAACAGACGAGAACTCTGAGTACAAGAACACAGGTGAGGGGTGACCTACAGCACACTACATTAGTTGGAGCATTGTAATATCATTAAATCTGGTGAGGGGTGACCTACAGCACACTACATTTGTTAATTCATTATATTGTTGATAACTCTGGTGAGGGGTGACCTGCAACACACTACTTTAGTTAATGCATTATATTGTTGATAACTCTGGTGAGGGGTGACCTGCAACACACTACTTTAGTTAATGCATTGTATTGTTGTTAACTCTGGTGAGGGGTGATCTACAACACACTACACTAGTTTGTGCATTGTATTGTTGTTAACTCTGCTGAGGGGTGACCTACAACACACCACATTAGTTAATTCATTATATTGTTGATAACTCTGGTGAGGGGTGACCTGCAACACACTACTTTAGTTAATGCATTGTATTGTTGTTAACTCTGGTGAGGGGTGACCTACAACACACTATATGAGTCAGTGCATTGTATTGTTGTTAATTCTGGTGAGGGGTGACCTACAACACACTAAATTAGTTAGTGAATTGTATTGGTGTTAACTCGGAGTACAAAAACGCAGGTGAGGGGTGTCCTACAATACACTACATTAGTTAGTACATTGTATTGTTTTTGTTTGTGAGACTCGAAGACAAGTCATTGGTTGCATAGAACAAACTAAGTTGTGGCGAATAACCGTTATAGTTGTTGCATTGGATCCTTGTATATATTCGTACACAAGTTTATCCGGAGTTTCCTCGAGCACACATACACAGCGCATCAGATTTCTGCCGTGGGTCGAATACGACCATAAGTAGGTAGCGTGCACAGACGCCCATAGTTGGGATAGTGGGGTTGCAGGGCTTGTCAAGTACGAACCCATTCATCGTGTCATGGGGAGAGGGTATCACTATATACCAACACAGCCCTGACTCTACACATGCTGACTGGGTGTTGACTGGGAAGGCCTGGATATCTAATAGTAGCACGGGACAACATTACTTCTTCATTGCAATGGCGCATCAGGAATGGGCCGCGCGGGCCCTTTCCTTGTAACACGGGACACGCCTAGATATACTAGCACACCCACTGGAATTGCTTATTATAGCTGAAGCTACTACTGCATGCATCCGTGTGTTGTATCTGCACCCTAATCACTGCATATACCACTGCGTCATGCGCGTGCCTCTCTGGCATTGCACACGAACACTCAGGAACAACCACACTCATTAGCATGACATGTTCCCGTGTGTCACAGATGACAAACGGAGCGTGGCCGTGATTCTGCGAGAGCTCTTTGCCAAACTGACACAGACTGAGACCAAGTGGGTGGTCCGCATCATCCTGCAGGTGTGGTCGTGGTTTAGAGTTTTAGGGGGGGGGGGGTTTGAAGTTTCGACGCGCGTGGTCGTGCGGTGCCAGTCTGCTAAGCATAACCCGTTGCCATAGCAACCATACTGTCTACTGTCTACTGACGCCCTCCCCTCCGTCCACCGACTAGGACCTCCGCTTAGGCCGAGTGGAGGACTGGATGGTCCTGAACGCGTACAACCCCTTCTTCAACTACATCTACCGCAGCAACAAGAGTCTCACGTTCGCGTCGCAGAAGGTGTGTCCCAACCGCATCCGCATGCGCTGTGCTTTGCATGTACGCACACGCCTTGGGCCATCCGGCGCACACGTACATGACTGGTTTTCGGACATACACATACAGCGGCGATGATCCAAATGAAACACCTCGGCACAATCCAGCTCACCTGTCTATGAGGTGTTACCTTTTTGGATGACGATTCGTCTTTCGTTGCTGTGATGTGTTATCTTTGTGGATGGTGCTGATGACAATCATAAGCTATTTAGTTACGATTCATCTTCCATTGCTGTGATGTGTTACCGTTGTGGATGACGATTCGTCTTTCGTTGCTGTGATGTGTTATCTTTTTGCACGGTGCTGATGCCTATCCTAAACGATTTGGTTACGATTCGTCTTCCATTGCTGGGATGTGTTATCTTTGTGGACGGTGCTGATGTCTATCCTAAACGATCTAGTTACGATGCGTCTTCCATTGCTGTGATGTGTTATCTTTGAGGATGGTGCTGGTGACAATCATCTCAATGATCTGCCACAGTTCCCTTTCATAGCAACTCTTCAATCACAATCTGTCGTTCCTTCTTCCTTTTCATGTGTTTCCCTTTGTGGCTTGGGCTAAATAACAAACGCTTTAATGATATCTATCAGATCGTTCCACAGTTACTGTCTCTCTAAGTAGGCCATGCCATTGAGCGTGGGGTGCGTGACATACAGAACTACGATACACAACCGCTCCGCTCAACTCAGATTCCGCTCCTGCTCGCCTACATACGCCACCATACCTGCTAGAGTACCACTCTATTCGCATACAGGCATACATATATCTTGCAACTATCTGCATACAGGCATACATATATCGTACAACTATTCGCATACAGACATACATATACCTAACAACTATTCGTAAACATACATGCATATATCTTACAACTATTCGCAAACAGTCATCCATATATCTTACAACTATTCGCACACAGACATCCATATATCTTGCAACTATTCGTAGACAGACATTCATATATCTTACAATTATTCGTAAACAGACATCCATATATCTTACAACTATTCGTAAACAGACATCCATATATCTTACAATTATTCGTAAACAGACATACATATATATCTTACAACTATTCGCAAACAGACATCCATATATCTTACAACTATTCGTAAACAGACATACGTATCCCTAACAACTATTTGTAAACAGACATCTATATATCTCACTTCTATGGTTTGATCCCGTGACACACTGAGCCATGAAGGGTGCTCACCACCTCTGCATGTCCACATGCCATTCCCATACGCATTCCCACATGACCTGTGCTGTGTGCCCCAGTCTCTCGCTAAACAGCTACGCCTGTGCAGCATGCGTTCTCATACCATCCGCCCCTCTCCTTCCCTCTACCGTATCCACTTGTGCCTTTGCTTGTGCTTGTGCTTGTGCTTGTGCTGGTGCTTGTACCTGTGCTTGTGAATGGGGCGGGGATTCGCCAGCTCTATGACATGCAGCAACGAGTGAAGGACTTGCACAACCCAAAGGTATCGCTGGACTGGAGCCTCGTGTCGAGCATGGGATTAGTCACTCTGCACATACCCATGGCACCAATGGGTTGCGCTAAAGGTACGTGCTTGATCGCTACATGCTTTGTATTGGTAGATACATGCTTTATTAATACATGCTTTGTACATACATGCTTGGTAGGTTCATGCTTGGTAGGTTTCCTTCACCCTAAAACTAACCCCTCTTACACCCAAGTCATCAAGCATGACTCACTACTGTATATGAGTCATCAACATATACTCACTACTACACGTATTTATATTTATATATATATATATATATATATATATATATATATATATGAATCCGCGTGCTCATACCTGTCCTCCACTCAATATAATTGAAGTCACCTTGAATCCTATCCGTTACGTTTACGGCAGGTGCGAGTATCTCGTCGGCATTGTCTAGCATGTATTCGGCCAAGGCATACGTGGAAACCAAGGTGCGTAAAACTAACGTCGGCTTTATATATCTGAATTGGACCGGATGTGCGTCAGTCTTAGGTGGGTTGTGCATTTGATCCAAATTAGACGCGTACGAAGTTTGGATAGACTTGTCCTAAGTTTGCTGGTTGTGGTTTGTGTTAGAGTTTAGGTGTTGATTTGTATGGGATTCAGATGGGGTTTTGGTTTTGGCTTTGGCTCTGTGTGAAGAGTTTGAATTGTTTTTTGGAGAGCTACAAGGGGTTTGCTTTAGCCGATTTCTTCTCCGATGCGTCCTCATATGTTCACTAGGCCTCGCATACTACCTTGACACGGGGCAGGGGCCCTAAATTGGGCCAAATTTGTTGACCCCAATCCTAATCCGTTAATTATTCGTACCTTCTTGTATATTACATGGCTTGCTATGTTCGTATAAGTTGATCCGGTGGTGTCAATAGCATTTGACACCGACTGACACTTGTCGACCATCCCTCAATTATTACCACTAGCCTGTACGCTGGCTATCAATGCAGTGTATCTTATTGCGATACTTGCTCCAACCCAAAGTCATGCTGTATTACATATACGAAGTTCTGTACTTGTGTACCAAGCGCATGAAGAGTATGACTCACCCAAACGACCACAGAGTTACAGATCTAAGCTGCACACGAGCCTGGTTCAAAAAGATGTCCTTCTTGCTCCACGTTCTGTCGTACAATCTCCACACACTGTAGCGTAGCAACTACATACACTACTAACACTGTAAGCCCGTGTGTTTATTTGTATATATTATACCCTGTAACCTCAAAGAACAATAACACACCCCCTTCTATCTCCCACAACCCACAGTACGACGGCGAGCGCATCCAGATACACGTAGGAGCACTCCCAACGCAGCATCCCGCACCCACTCCTTCAATAACAGCCACACACACCCCCTCAGTCACAGCCACACACCTCCCTGCCAACGGATTGCCTGTGGAGATCTTCAGCAGAGGTGGCCGCAGAAGTACTGTGGAACGGTCACCGGTCATCCCGACGGTGCTGGATGCGTTGCAGGCTTGGGAGGAGAATAGGGGTATACCTGTGTGTTATGTGTGTGTGTGTGTGTATATATACATGTGGGGAGGAGGGAGTATATGGGTCGGTGGGTGCGGGTGATGGTTCGTATGCATGTGTGTGTGTGTGTATGTATACATGTGGGGGGGGGACTATATGGGTTGGTGGGTGTGGGTGATGGTTTGTATGTATGTGTGTGTATGTATGCAAGTGTGAGGTGGGGGGGGGAAAGCTTGATGGGTATGGGTGATGGTCTATATGTATGTGTGTGTGTGTGTATGTATGTGTGTATGTGTGTGCGTCTGTGTATATGTGTATATATGTGTATATGGATGGGTGGGTATATGTGTGCGTGTGTGTGAGGAGGGGGGGAGACATCATACAGTACACGGTTTTAAAGCACCTGGCTGTTAGACCTACCTACCGCATCCACGGCACATAGCATAAGACCTCAGAGTACATGCTACTACACACATAACATAAACACAACATATCACATTACATGCTACTACACACACAACATAACACAACATATCGCATTACATGCTACTGCACACACAACATAACACACCATATCCCATTACATGCTACTACACGCATAACATAACACAACACATTACATGCTACTACACACAGGGACATAACATGACATATAACATTACATGCTGCTGCTACACACACAACATAACACAACATAATCACGTTACATGCTACTACTTCACACATATGACATAACACAACATAATCACATTACATGCTGCTGCACACACACAACATAACACACCATATCCCATTACATGCTACTACACGCATAACATAACACAACACATTACATGCTACTACACACAGGGACATAACATAACATATAACGTTGCGCATGCTGCTGCGCACACACAACATAACATAACACAACACATTACATGCTAATACACACAGAACATAACACAACATGTCACATTATTGCATGCTGCTGCTACTACACACACATATACCTGAACATATCGCATTACGTGCTGCTGCACGCACAACATAACACACCATATCCCATTACATGCTACTACTACGCATAACATAACACAACACACGTTACGTGCTACTACACACAGAACATAACATAACATATAACATTACATGCTGCTACACACACAACATAACACAACATATCACATTACATGCTACTACACACATAACATAACACAACATATCACATTACATGCTACTACACACATAACTTTACATAGCATATCACACTACATGCTAGTACACACATAACATAGCACAACATATCACATTACATGCTACAATACGCATGACGTTGGTCAGTTGTGCGACACCTCTTGCGCACGATCTGTTCTGTATGTTGTAGTTTGTGTACATGTTAGCCTTAATATCATATTGTTGTGAGTGTTATAGTTTGTGTGTATATTGGCCTTGATATCATACTGTTGTGGGTGTTGTGTAGTTTGATGTGTGTTAGTAGTGTGTGTGTGTAATATCACATACACTGATATGTTCTCTTGCCATATCTGTATGCTTGCCTAGATATGATTCTGTTGTGTGTGTTTCAGTTTGTGTGTATATTGGCCTTGATATCATACTGTTGTGGGTGTTGTAGTGTGTGTGTGTAGTATCACATACACTGATATTTTCTCCTGCCAAATCTGTATGCTTGCCTTGATATGATACTGTTGTGTGTGTTTTTAGTTTGTGTGTATATTGGCCTTGATATCATACTGTTGTGGGTGTTGTAGTGTGTGTGTGTTGTAGTGTGTGTGTGTAGTATCACATATACTGATATTTTCTCCTGCCAAAGCTGTATGCTTGCCTTGATATGATACTGTTGTGTGTGTTTTAGTTTGTGTGTATATTGGCCTTGATATCATACTGTTGTGGGTGTTGTAGTGTGTGTGTGTTGTAGTGTGTGTGTGTTATAGTGTGTGTGTAATATCACATACACTGATATGTTCTCCTGCCATATCTGTATGCTTGCCTTGATATGATACTGTTGTGTGTGTTGTAGCGTGTGTGTAATATCACATACACTAATGTGTTCTCCTGTCATTCCATCTTTTCTCCTGTGTACTTACTTCACCCCACCGATACTCTAGTCTGTAGTCACTATACACGTATCGTGCCTGTGGTTTTAATCCTCTGCTCTGCTACATCCCGTTGTATTGTGCTGCTCTGTGTCTTCAGGGTGTGACACAGCCGCTCTTGGTGTGGGCCAGGACCCACTGACATCCGTAGTGCTAGACGGTGAACTTCTGACCTACAACAACTACGAGAAACGTATTGAGGACTTTGGCTATGTACAGGTGACTGATATCCCATACACGTGGGTTGGCCTGCACAACAGGCGTGTCAGTATAAACGTTTTTGGCAGCCTTGCGTCTAGTGCTGTATCTGCGGGGATTATGGAGACACATGCGGGGGGTTGTACACGTTATAACGTTTATCTGTCTATCTTTGGAATGCGTAGTGCGACAGTGCCGTTTGTGTCGGTGTATATTGTAATCGTACATCAGTTTTTTCCAATACGTGTAGAGAAACCTCAACGGACTGCTGCGTTCATCTGTATAAATATATGAATACGTGCACTACTTGCAAATGATTAAGTTATACGTGTTTTATTACGAGCTAGTTGAGTTATACGTGTATTATTCAGAAATGATTAAGTTTTACGTGTATTATTCAGAAATGATTAATTTCGCATTCTCAACATTACATCTCCGTTTTGTACTTGCATATCCCCAGGAAATCGCGTGGGTATTGAGATCAAACCCGACAGCTGTGTTGCGCAAGCGCCATCTGATGGTCGTGCTGTTTGACGTTATGTACTTGAATGGCCAGAGGTATATATACATATACATGTTTTTAATATACAAATATATATATATATATAATATATATATATATATATATGTGTGTGTGTGTGTGTGTGTGTGTGTGTGTGTGTGTGTGTGTGTGTGTGTGTGTGTGTGTGTTTGTGTTAGTATGCTTTTGTGCATGTGGTTGAGTGTGTGGGTGGGGGGACTGTGCGTGTGTGTGTCTGCGCGTGTGCGTGTGAGTGCGTATGCGTTTAATTGTCTGTGTTTGTATATATTTATATATATATATATATATATATGTATGTGTGTGTGTGTGTGTGTGTGTGTGTGTGTGTGTGTGTGTGTGTTTGTGTTTGTATTCTTTTGTGCATGTGTTTGGGTGTGTGGGTGGGGGGACTGTGCGTGTGTGTCTGCGCGTGTGCGTGTGAGTGCGTATGCGTTTGTTTTTCTGTGTTTGTGTGTGTGTTGTGTGTATAAAATGTTGATCAAGCCCAACTCCATGCATGTGGACGTTCTTCTATTCTATTTCAACACACACTACATATCTCCTTACTGTATATCTATCCACTCTACACACAGCTTGACTTCGTTCCCCTTACACCGACGGAAGCAAGTGCTGCAACTGTTGATCAGGCCCAACCCCACCCATGTGGAAGTACTGCCTGTGCGAGCCACAGTGGATGTGTCTGCGCCTATGAGTGCAGCAACCCTGACTGTCCTCAAGCGAGAGATGACACACGTGTTTGAGAACAGAGAGGAAGGGTTGGTTCTGAAGGCCATTGACTCAAAGTATGGTCAACAGATATATATGTATATATATATATATATATATATATATATATATATATATATATATATATATATATATATATGTGTGTGTGTGTGTGTGTGTGTGTGTGTGTGTGTGTATGTATGTATATATATATATATATATATATATGTATATATATATATATATATATGTATGCATATGTTTGTGTGTGTATTTGTACATACATATATATATATATATATATATATATGTGTGTGTGTGTACAAATACACACACAAATATATATGTTACATATATATATATATATATATATATATATATATTGTGAATATTCTCAGTAAAATGCTGCATGTTTCTTCGCAAGAAAGTTGATGCACGACCATATGCATGCAATGCATATCGCAATCCTGTCTGTTGAGCCTTCTGAGTCTGTTTAATGAATGGAGTGTGCATTTCGGAAGTGAGAGGTAGTTCCATATGGGCTGCATATATGGATGCGAGTAGGGGTGTACCGCATCCGTGAATCTGTACGCAGTTGTATATGTACTTGTATAGCCTGCATGCAGTTGGATATATACGTGTGTAAACCTGTATCAGCCTAGTTCCGCTGTAATCTTTTTGGCGTCGGTTGCCATTCGTATGTCAAACGTTTTCAAACAGTGCGTGAAAGTGGATGTGGCGCTGGTACGTATTCCCCTCAAACGCACAAGTAATCGCCTGTCCATCGCCCATGCTCTCGATCTGTTTCCGACAAAAGACTAATACGATTCCACGCGTACGCTGATTGTATAACTCAGATATGTGCCTGATTGTATAACTCAGATATGTGCCTGATTGTATAACTCAGATATGTGCCCGACGGCAAGAACCCAAACAGTTGGGTTAAGTTGAAACGCGAGTACATTCCAGGTCTTGCAGATACTGTGGATCTGGTGATCTTTGGCGGCACCTTCCAATCCAAACACGAGACAAGGAACACGAGGTAGGTAGGCATCCCTACACAGCACACATTCAAATGCTATAGACTCAGCTTAACAAGGAACAATAGGTATATAAGCATTGCTACACAGTATACGTTCACATGTTATACACTCAGCCCAGCCAACGCGACACAAGAAACCTCGGAAATACACCACGTACGTCCGATACCCACAGATATCCATAGGCTTCCTCTGGTCATATGTGGTGACGTTAGACACTTGCTTGTATGATTGGTAGGCGTAGGGCTTGTTCTACCGCTGGCACGTGGGATGTATCGCCGATAAACTCACGACAGCGCCTGAATCCATTCGTCACCAGTACTATCAATAGCCTATCCGCCAGACCGTATACATCTTGCCTCTGACCCTAAAACCTATAACCCTAAAACCGCCGATCCCCTGACTATGCTGTCTGCTACTGTATCTCATAGTATGACGAGCAACGTGCAGGGTGTGTTCAAACGCTGGCACGTGGGCTGCATTGCCGATAAGTTCAAGACGGCGCCTGTTACCATCTTCCCTCTCTTCACCTGTGACGCGGGCCTGTCAGTTTCGGTAGGTAGCATCACAACCTCCGGGTCGAATCTATATTTAGATTCTACACCTCGGCCGGTAGAATCACACACTCTGAGTCGCATTCTATTTTTATATGGGAAGAATCACGCATTCTGAGTCGCATTCTATAAAGGACAACCCTTATGAACATGGTCATTCATGTATATGTACATGCTACACAAGACACCCATATGAACATAGTCATTCATGTATACGTACATGCTACACAGGACACCCTTATGAACATAGTCATTCATGTCAACGCTCTACACAAGACAACCTTGATGAACACAGTCATTCCTGTATGAAATAGGAACTACACTGGGAAAATATTTACATATACATACGTACTACAGAATGTACCTCTCACGAACATAGTCCTTCAGATATATATTGTGGAAATATGTATGTATATATATATACATACTACACAAGACAGTTCTTTTACATATACATGGATACCTATCACATAATACGCATACAGGAGGCCATGCGTTTGACCCAAATAAATCGGGATTCGTGTGTCAAATATTCGGAATCGATGCGCCACAACCCCATCGTGCCGAAGAGAAGCAGTGGTATTTCGGCGTACGCACATGTTTCGTCGACACCGCTGCCAGAGGTGCCCAACTCGGTCATCACAGGTAGGTAAAAAGCAGAATATTTTAGTAGGTAAAAACCAGAATATTTCGGTAGATAAAAAAAGAATATTTCGGTAGGTAAAAAACATAGTATTGGTAGGTTGAAAGCAGAGCATCACGTAGGTAACAAGAAAAATATTCAAATAGGTTAAAACAGAATATTCACGTTAGTCAAAAGCACAATTAAAAAGCTGAATACCTAAATAGGTTAAAACAGAATATTCACGTAGGTAAAAAGCACAATAGTTAGGTAGGTAAAAAGCAGAATATTCTAGCGACTTTCCGATCCGATTGTATCTGTCGCTCATTAAACGCGTTTGGCGAAACACGCATTCTACAATGGGAAGTGTGGGTGTATCATAATTAGCCTACCTGCCCATTTGTATGTAAAATGTCTGTAGTTAATTAGTATGACATCTACCTGCCCATCAGTGAATAGACTGTCTTATTCTTATTCTTGTTCTTGTTCTTGTTCTTGTTCTTATTCTTATTATTATTCTTATTCTTACTCTTATTATTGTTCTGGTCCTTATTCTGGTTCGTATTCCTATTCCTAGTCTTATTCTTATTCTTATTCTTATTCCTATTCCTATTCCTATTCTTATTCTTATGCGAATTCTTATTCTTATTCCTATTCCTATTCTTATTCTTATTCGTATTCTTAGTCCTATTCCTATTCTTATTCTTTTTCTTATTTTTATTCTTATATTTGTCCTTGTTCTTGTTCTGGTTCTTGTTGCCATCTGTAGAAGCGTCTGTACTGGAGGAGTACGGCCGAAGTTCTTTTCTACTCCACAACATGTACAACGAGCCCATTGACTTAGTCTTCACCACACCACTGCTGCCAGTCACCCTCTGGGGTTTAGGCTTTCAGTACGACGACAGGCAGTTCAGGTATGCGCGGTCAATCTCTCTGAGGAAATGTATATCTATTTATAAAAGGTTTGTTTGTGTGTACGGGTGGGTGGAAGGTTCAGGTTCCCGCGGATTGTACTCGATTGCTGCTCCTTCTAGTTCGACTTTTAAAATACAGTTCGGAACTACCTCCGCCCCCGGGTATCGATTATGTTGTACACAAATGGAATCTCCAGTGTGCAGGACAAAGCCATTGCCTATGCATGGCTGTACTATTATAGGCACAGTACATTTGCTTACCAATGCTAACGCATGGCTGTACTACTATGGGCACAGTACATTTGCTTACCAATGCCTATGTATGGCTGTACTACTATAGGCACAGCACATTTGCTTATCAATGCCTATGTATAGCTGTACTACTATAGGCACATTATATTTGCCCACGCACATCATATGGCGTTGCTGTCGCCGTTGCGATACGATCCACACAGTAGTTTACACACAGTAGTTTGCATAGTAGTTTGCACACAGAAATTTACGCCTTGTAGTTTACACACAGTAGTTTACATACAGCACTTTACACACAGTAGTTTACACATGGCAGTTGAGCTCTCTCCCATTCCATTCCACGGTGTGCTTTGTCTTATCTCTGCGCGCAGATTCATTCTAAAGACTCCCGTGGTGCAGAAGATCGACCTGTCAAAGGACATCACCGATACGCTGACGTACAAAGAATTCCAGGCCATTGCGAAGAGAGCCACTGAGAGTGCGGTAAGGTTGTCTGTAGTGTGAAGCACTGAGAGTGCAGTAGGGTTTTCTGTAGTGTGAAGCACTAAGAGTGCGGAAGGGTTCTCTGTAGTGTGAAGCACTGAGAGTGCGGTAGGGTTGTCTGTAGTGTAAACCACTGAGAGTGCGGTAGGGTTATCTGCAGTGGGAAGTACTGAGACTGGAGTAGGGTACTCTGTAGTGTGAAGCACTGAGAGTGCGGTGGGGTTACCTGTAGTATGAACCACTGAGAGTGCGGTAGGGTTATCTGTAGTGTGAAGCACTGAGAGTGCGGTAGGGTTATCTGTAGTGTGAAGTACTGAGACTGGAGTAGGGTTCTCTGTAGTGTGAAGCACTGAGTGTGTGGTAGGGTTGTCTGTAGTGTGAACCACTGAGAGGGCGGTAGGGTTATCTGTAGTGTGAAGTACTGAGAGTGCGGTAGGGTTAACTGTAGTGTGAACCACTGAGAGTGCGGTAGGGTTATCTGTAGTGTGAAGCACTGAGAGTGCAGTAGGGTTATCTGTAGTGTGAAGCACTGAGACTGGAGTAGGGTTCTCTGTAGTGTGAAGCACTGAGTGTGTGGTAGGGTTGTCTGTAGTGTGAACCACTGAGAGGGCGGTAGGGCTATCTGTAGTGTGAAGTACTGAGTGTGTGGTAGGGTTGTCTGTAGTGTGAACCACTGAGAGGGCGGTAAGATTGTCTGTAGTGTGAAGCACTGAGAGTGCGGTAGGGTTATCTGTAGTGTGAAGCACTGAGAGTGCGGTAGGGTTATCTGTAGTGTGAAGCACTGAGAGTGCGGTAGGGTTATCTGTAGTGTGAAGTACTGAGAGTGCGATAAGGTTGTCTGTAGTGTGAAGCACTGAGAGTGCGGTAGGGTTATCTGTAGTGTGAAGCACTGAGAGTGCAGTAGGGTTATCTGTAGTGTGAAGCACTGAGAGTGCGGTAGGGTTATCTGTAGTGTGAAGTACTGAGAGTGCGGTAGGGTTATCTGCAGTGGGAAGTACTGAGACTGGAGTAGGGTTGTCTGTAGTGTGAACCACTGAGAGTGCGGTAGGGTTATCTGTAGTGTGAAGCACTGAGAGAGTGCAGTAGGGTTATCTGTAGTGTGAAGTACTGAGAGTGCGGTAGGGTTATCTGTAGTGTGAAGTACTGAGAGTGCGGTAGGGTTAACTGTAGTGTGAAGCACTGAGAGTGCGATAAGATTGCCTGTAGTGTGAAGCACTGAGAGTGCGGTAGGGTTATCTGTAGTGTGAAGCACTGAGAGTGCGGTAGGGTTATCTGTAGTGTGAAGTACTGAGAGTGCGGTAGGGTTATCTGTAGTGTGAAGTACTGAGAGTGCGGTAGGGTTATCTGCAGTGGGAAGTACTGAGACTGGAGTAGGGTTCTCTGTAGTGTGAAGCACTGAGTGTGTGGTAGGGTTGTCTGTAGTGTGAACCACTGAGAGGGCGGTAGGGTTATCTGTAGTGTGAAGCACTGAGTGTGCGGTAGGGTCATCTGTAGTGTGAAGCACTAAGAGTGCGGTAGGGTTATCTGTAGTATGAAGCACTGAGAATGCGGTAGGGTTTTCTGTAGTGTGAAGCACTGAGAGTGCGATAAGGTTGTCTGTAGTGTGAAGCACTGAGAGTGCGGTAGGGTTATCTGTAGTGTGAAGCCCTGAGGTGCGGTAGAGTTGTCTGCAGTGTGAAGCACTGAGCGTGTGGTAGGGTTATCTGTAGTGTGAAGGATTGCGTATCGTCTGTAGTGTTGGTTGCCGTGTTAAGATTTGTGTCGTAGACTCATACGCATTGAGGTTTCTACGAGTGTTCGTGGAACTGTCTGTATTCCAGAACTCACGAACGCGTGGGCGTACTTGTGGCTGTAGATGTTTTCCTGTGCGTAATGTTGGCACTCGTCTTGCGCAGAAATACATCATTGCGTTAGGGTGTTGGGTGTAGGGTCGTTGTGTTGTATTTGCGCCGTCACTCTCAACACACTTTGCATTGCAAGCAATTTCACTGTGGCCTCATACAGGCATAAGCCATATCGTTATCAAAGACATTCCGATGCAAAGCTCCTAATACTGTCTCGTTCTTGATGTTGGCATACGGGTTGTAGGGTTTTAGGGTTTAGTGCAACACCCAGTCCGTGTGTGTGCTATAAATTTGCCGCTTTTTCCTTGGTCCTAATCTGGTGTGTTATTGGTATAGGTGCGATGCATTTATATTATAACCGTGCGATCTATGTGTTTTATTACAATGCAATGCATATCTAGCTGATCCTATTCCTGATAAGTCCTTCTGCGCTCTCCGATCCTCAAGATACGAAATGTGTTTCGTTTTTCCTTCTCTTTTTGCATTTATCAAAGCGTAGGGAGAAACCAGTGTGAGTGATTTCAAGAAACGGCTGGAACACTCGTGCCATTCAGAGCGACGGGGTGGTGGGGTGCGCATAGAGAACAACCAGGTGGGTCGTGTGCACAGGTTAAGCGATTGGTTACACGTAATACCGTGTGTGTGTAGATGAAGAACAACTCATGAATACTTCATTTGTAGATGAAGAACAATTTATAAATACTTCATCTGTAGATGGATAACAACCTATATATACTTCATCTGTAGATGAAGGGTAACTTATATGTACTTCATCTGGGGCAGTGTGGTGCGCATAGAGAACAACCAGGCATGTGCACATATTAAGTGTACATATACAAACATGTATTGTATACTGACCCATTCTAATTGCTAACCAACTTTCTCGTGCACACGAATCAATCAGCCTCTGCCGATTAAAGAAAACGAAAGCCCGTACCAAACTACCGACTACGGTGAGAGCCAGGGCACCTGTGACAGCCTGTCGCAAAATGCCATAGATATGAGTCATCCCTCTGAGACAAATCCATCCTCGGAGCTACTAGATCCGCCACCACTGCCACTAGCGATCGAGGCCAAATATGAGAGAGACCAGTCACAGCCGCACTCGCAAAGGGTGGGCGAGGCGGGTGTAATGTCTGCCAGGGCACCACAATTAGTAGTAAAGACAAACACGGAAGCCATCACCAGGCAGGACACGCTACATGTGCAGTATAGGCCTCAGCCTGGGAGTGGGGGGGTTGAATTGCCCGCAAGTGCTCCCGTACCGGCAGTAGCTGTGAAGACCGAGGTAATGACCCAGCGAGACATGCTACACAGTACCCTTGCGCCTGCAAGTAGGGTGTTTGTGGGGCCGGAAGGTGAACCAAGATTGGTAGTAAAGGCGATTACTGAAGCACGGGTCAAACTAGAGCCCGTTGCGCGCACACCACCTGCCCCTGGCCCTACGCTTGGCGTTAAGGAGTACCCGCGAGAGACATCGGACAATTCACGCGATGAGCGTCAGCTGGGAACGTCTGACAGACCTGATAAAACAAGGCCACAAAGAGAAACAAATACCACAGTGCATCTCAATACTACGCAAACCATCAAAGACAGACCTGATAAAACAAGACCACAACGAGTAACAAATGCCACAGTGCAGCTCAATACTACGCAAACCATCACAGGCAACGCCGCAGTGGATGGGAAGGTTGGTGTCAAGTGCGAGCCTGTGGAGTCGGTGGCAAGACGCCCGTTGCAACAAGTAGTCACCGGACAGCCGATACCATTGGTATCGTCTGATATCACCCAGTTGAGTACAGGTGTGGGTGTTGGGGTGCATGGGGTGGCCACTGCACAGATGGACTTGCATGCTACGCACACTCTCGCCGTCCAGGCGCACAGCCGGGAAGGGCGGGGAAGCATGGAGCCTGGCTCAGACACTTTGGGGAAAGACGAGGCGACCGTGTGCGTTCTGGGAAAAGAAGGCCACCCACACATCACCACGGAAGGTGTAGGTAGGTATACGGCAGGTAGCATAGAGAGATCTCGTGATACGGGTGGTCTGCTGATGGCCACGTGTGATTGGCAACAAGGTGTGCAGGCAGCCGGTGCCCACAGTGATACAGTGCCCCCGGCTGTGGTTCGTAGTCAGTCTACAGTACATAGCATAGCAACTGTGGACGTTGACACAGACACCCATATAACCAGGCATGGACAAATAGGGGAGTGTGCACGTGCGAGAGACGCTTGTGCTGCCCCCACAGTCACTGCTCAAAACCAAATGCACGGTACAGTGCACAGTCAACCCTGTCAGGTAGCGTCCGACAAACCGGGATGTACCGCTTTCAACCAAATCAAGAGCCAACCAGCCGACGCGTGTCTCGGGCGAGCCCTTCCACCGCGTGCTGAGGCTAGTCCTCTGCCTATGAAACCTTCTGTCAAGGCCCCCATGCATAGTTCAGGCACACTGGCGCCCTCCGACAGCCACCAGAGCGTATCTACTGACACACACCGCACTGTACGATTGTGTGGCGAGGCAGAGGCGACCGTTCTCGGCGTTACATCAGCCGAGGCAGTGCGTGTGCCACACTCACAGGACACGCACACGCTGGGCGGTGTAAGGGTGGATGGTGTCGCGGAGAGTGGGGGGCCAGCAAGGAGAAGGAGGTCGGCAGAACGACCAGTCCGTGAAGGCGTTGGTGGAGCGCTCACAGTGTGCGCTACTAAACAGAGCCGCACGTGCGCAGAGGGGCCGTGTGTGGACACGGTGGGTGTCTGTGCTGGTGCAGGGCGGGGCTTGTACCGAACACGCACACAGACACAGACTGCTGGGTTATATGGGGAGACATCGGCTGCTGTTGGGAGGGGTGGTGTGTGCATGTGTGGGTGTACAGGTGTGTGCAGGTGTCGTCCGGGCTGTGTATGCAAGACACTGTGTGTGGCGAGTGTGCCAGTGGGGACCTTCCCTACGCATACCTTACTTGCTACGAGGAGCGAAGGAGCTATACAGTGCAGCACCCACACACAGGGCAAGTCAACTATCGGCGACTCAGTGCTATCTGCATGCACCCGCTGTGATAGCCTTGGAGAAGGACAGCGCACCCTGAAAAGGCCTGTATGGGACAGGCCTAGGGCACCTGTGCACGCGGGTGGGGGCTGTTTGAGAAGGCGGTCGAGAACTCGTACACCCACGCCTGTGCAGACACCTCTAACAGACACACAGCCAAACACGCTCGTGCATATGTCGTCATTGCCACACGCACCCAGAAGCACTAGCACGCGTACGGCTTCATCGCCATATATGCACATACAAACGAACACGCATATGGGTTCATCTGTGCATACACACAACGACAGAAACACGCGTGTGGGCACAAGCTCTGTCGCTGGAGCACGTACTGGCGCACACAGAGTCAGAGCAGCTGACACTCATCTGACGACAGCTAGTGGTGCAGAAACGAGCAGCGTGCCACATACGACACCAAAGCGTAGAATTCTGAAAGCGCACTCCATGCATGCGAGCACTTGTGGGTCTGCTCAGGACGTGAAGTGGCGGTCGCCGCGTGTCTGCATGTCAAAAGAGAACTTTCCCATCGCACAAGCCGGTAGTATGTTGAGGAAACGGGGATATATGCCATTGTTGATAGCTCAGGAGGACGCCTATATAACAGGGTCAAAGACACCTACCGATACAAACGTTCGCAATTGCACATCTGGGGTGTGCGCAGACAGAACCGACACTGCGACGCAGGCGAAATACTCCCTACGAAAACGGTTCGGGGGCACTCGTAGGGTAGAGCCTAGTGCAGGCGAGAGGAAGCTATTGTGTGGTATTGCCACAGCTGGTGTGGCGGAAAAGTATGGATGCAAAGATCCGGGTATCGGAAGAAATCACGACGCAAGAGAAGTTTTAAGGTCAGATATTTTGGACTCAAAGTCCGACCGCAAGCCATATACACGCGTACTCAGTGTTAGAGAAACGAAGTCATGTGCAAATCTGGATACTGCAAACCAGAACCAGGGTTCGGAAATTTCCGAAAACAGAGTGGATATGACGTGTGACATAGAGAAAATGGGACATGTTGGTGACACCCATAGGAAGGCCACGAAAGCACACGTACCATGCAACTTGTCTGCAAGTGAAGGCACAGGACCAACCGGGGCGGTGTCTGCCCCAGCAGCCTGTGTGGTGAACGATATGTATGGCAGAGGAACGCCATCAGCATATACTACCAACTGTCTCTATGGGAATAGCGCACCCACTAGTAGGCTGGCCAGTCGCTCTGGAGAGCCCAAGGGCCTGTTCGCGTGTGTAGAGGTGCGTAACAGTACCAGCCTTGCAGCATTGCGCACAGACGCCACCACAACTGGCAAGTCTCTCAGTCGCAGTGCGGTACCTGGCATTGCAGCGTCAAGTATCTGCAAACACGGACGAACAACCCCGGACCGTGCCATACGACCGGAGTCGGATATCAGACACGCACAATGTGACGAACCAGACACTCGGAAACGCCAGCGACTCTCGCTAGAGGGAGATGTAGGTAATAGTCTAGGTAATAGTCCCCTTCGAACCATAGAGAACACTCATAGGGCTACGCTGCAGCAAGGTAGTACTGGTGAGCGAGGCAGTACCACGGCTGGTACTGTGGCCTGTGGTGGTACGGGTGGTCATCCCACGATCACTCATACCAACACCTCTGGTGATACGACGAACAAGTGCACGCCTATCAGTCACAGCGGAGGTTTTAGTGCAACTGACCCCATAAGGTTTGTCCATCTGGACACGGTAGCATCTCCTAACCCCAAACCTATTCCCAACCGAAACCCTAATCCCGCTCAGCAGCAGAGTGTCTGTGCAAAGACATCCGGCATACAGACCCACCCCCCCGGCGCACACCCATCACAGTCACAGTCGCAGTCGCAGTGGGCCATAGACCTGCGCTTGGATACACATCCGCTGGCGAGTACACAACACGACGAAGCTCTGGCGCGATCGTCGTCGCATATTCTACAGCTTATAACCAGCCAACCACTGCCGAATCTGTCCTTAACCCCTCAGTCGTCTGTGGAGTTGCCTTCCGCTTACTGAGTGCATGCCACATAGGATGTGGTACTTCAGCATGCCACCATTGCGTGCAAGTGCAGAGTAGTCGAGTCAGTCGTCTGTGGAGTTGTCTACCGCTTACTGAGTGCGTGCCACACAGGATGTGGTACTTCAGTAAAGATTGCGAAAGTTAGGACGACCGGTTGCGAAGATTGTGATACGGCTTGGTTGTGCATGTGGGAGAGTTTGCAGGATTAGTCTATAGCTGTTAACGAAGGACTCTCTGAGCCCTTACGGATACATAAATTATGTAAAGACCCGTACGACAACACACTAAAATACCTCTAAACTAGTATGCGCATGCGCGTATACCGAGATAGTATTGTTACGAATTTATGTTATACCGAGAACATAATACGAATTTATTTTACACCGAGATTGTACAGTTGACAATTTACGTTATGGTTTTTTATTTCGCTCTATACCCGAGATAGTATAGTTGTGAATTTATGTTCTGGTTTTTTATTTATTTTACACCGAGATAGCATAGTTGCGAATTTGTTTTATGGTTTTTATTCCGTTTATCCTAGATAGTATAGTTGCGAATGTATGTTGTGGTTTTTTATTTATTCTACACCGAGATAGTATAGTTGCGAGTTGATGCTATGGATTTTTCTTGCGATAGTATACGCAGATATGACACATTAAGGCACCCCTATGCATCCATATGTAAATTTTTTTTCCTGTGTTCTATCACCACGTGCACATTCCCTCTCGCTGACAATAGTAGCTCGGACCCCCAACCTAATCCGTGAGTCGGGATTGTGTTTCAGTGGCAATACACTCTGTAGGTGTACGGTGTATATGAAACCGATCTGCAGTACTAGAAAGGCGAAAGCGTGCGAGGACGTGCGAATCATACTGTGTTTGTACGTGGCTGGTACTGTGTGTGAATTCGATCTGGAAGACGTACTCGGAATGACAAGCCATGCGACTTGCCTTTACCTGCAATCAGCTATAATGATTTGCAGACAGACTAGGGCTACTTCACTCTGTGTATGGATTTACACGTATGAACCTCTCATTCCATGACAAGAGCCACCACGGGATTGGACACAGAAAGTGATGTATCAAAAAGGTGGTGATGTGAGACGAAGATCAGAAGTCTAGTCATTTCCACTTTATTGTACACTGCGCGTTTACGCTTATCTATCCATTGTTTAGGCCTGGCTGGGGACGATAGAGATACCGTTGAAATTGGCCGAGGCTTACGCCAGCGCCTGAAGTCAGTCTGACCCATTGCCAGTCACAGCCCAGCAGTCACCCACTAGTAACGCGACAACCCTCTGCGGTGTTCTGAACCGATTACTGAGGAACCAAGCCTCCTTACAATGTAGCTACACACCAACACATCCCCCATAAGGTGTGAGACTTGCAAGGGTGCCACGCCGATCGCCAGGGTACTGTTCTACCATTGACGGCAATAGCCTAAGCCCAATATAGCCTCGTAGTTGATGCCACCTATTAGCCCAATATAGCCTCGTAGTTAATGCTATCTAATAGCCCACTATAGCCTCGTAGTTAATGCTACCTAATAGCCCAATATAGCCTCGTATTTAATGCTAATTCAACAACACCTCTATCCTGTCAGCGATAACCAATCAAAGAGAAAGAGACCCTCAGCCTTTGGCGTCTTGCACCGGCAGCACACCGAGCCTACACGACAGTCCAACTAACACGAGCGTAGCACATCAGACTCTTACTACTGTCTGTCCCCACCCCTCGGTGGTCGCAGAGCAATTCACAGGGCCCCAACTGCCGCACAGATGGTATGGCACAACGGCTCAGTGCATGTCGTCTGCTGCGTGGACTGTTCAGCGGTGTGTGTGTGCATGTGCCCAGCAACGTGCTCGCCTGCACCTCCCTTGCATCTCCTCTGCGGTTACCATACCAGCAGAAGGCCTTTGCTTGCGCTGGTAGCCTTATCCATACTCCACCTTTCGAAGCGAGAGCGGCACATCATGTCGCCAGAAATTATGACTGATCTCGGGTGTGTGGGTATACGCCCAGTACAAGCAGCAGAAGAATGTGCGCATTCGTCAGCCTGTCAGCTCTGGCGTTGCTAGGCCGTGGCATAACCACGCCCACCAGAGGATCAACGGATTCACGCTTCCAAGGATTGGGTAGAGTCTGCCAGGCGATCAAGACGGGAGAGACCAGCACTAGCTTGTATGCAGGGACACAAGGATGGTGTGAGGGACGACGCTGAGACCATCGGGTGACATACACACACGTCTGTATATGCCACATACACGCACACACACCCATCACACTCGTATATACTGACAGGGACGAATTCTTGGCACCCAATCTAGTACTCTTTTTAGCTGTTTAACTACCCCCTGGGCTGGGGCCGAATTGAGCCCAATTCTTGTGCGCTGGTGATCCAATCGGAGAGATATGGGTGCTGTTCTGTCGGCTGACGCTGGTGCTGCCCCTTCGACTGGCCTGTCGACTGTGGGGTCTGCTGATCACCTGTTGGCAGCACAAGTACAGAACTGTCTTAGAGGATGCGGCAAGAATAGGGAGAGTCCGTGATTGCTTTTAGATGATGGACGTTGCTTGAAAGGTGGCTGTTGAAGACAA
>LUCW03000001.1:50000-52500 GCA_001586965.3 Sphaeroforma sirkka | reverse complement strand
GTTGTATGCATGTATATATATATATATGTGTGTGTGTGTGTGTGTGTGTGTGTGTGTGCTGTGTGTGCGTGCGTGTGCGTGTGTGTGTGTGTGTTAGATTCTGTTTGAACGTTTTATTATATCCATGTGTGTTAGGGTTTGTTTGGACGTTGTATGCGTATGTACACGTGTGTTTGGTTCTATTTGTTGAGTGGGCATACACACATGCGTCAAGTTCCGTAGGGAATTGATATGCGTATAGAGATATATGTTGGGTCCTGTATGGACACGTAAATACATATATGCTAAGTTGGTTCATTCCCAATGCTTTACTGTGTGTATCCAGATACCATGTGGAGACGTGTGCAATTGTTTGGGGGAGGTTTGTGGTGTGCGTGTGCGCTATAGACAAACATTAGGCGGTAGAGTCCCCGATCTCTTTGAGCTTTCTATGAGGTTGAACATATGTGCTTATGCATATACATCCAAATGGCGCATCCCCAGGTGCTACAATCCCTATGTACAATTGTACAAGCATGTGTACCAAGAACATACATTGCGTTTTCTCGACAATACTTTGTGATTTAAATGTATGCGCATCTTTAAAGATAAAGAGATCACATGCGATAAAATGGATGAGGACAGCTGGCACTGACTCTACGGTAGCAACGCAAACAATCTCGCCACCACAATGTTATTATCTAGAGCTAAAGCAGGGGGTTGGAACCGTTTAGCGGACAGTATACCACAAACACCACTAATTGACATGCGGATGACCAATTATGCTTCACCTGAGCTTTTTGTATAACTACATCGTTCACAGACGTATACAACGATACAAGTATATATACTTGTATCCGATGATACAAATACATACAAATGATCCGATGATACAAATATATACAATCGTATCTAATGATACAAATACATATACTTATATCCAATGATACAATTATATACAATCGTATCCAGTGATACAAATACATATACTTATATCCAATGATACAAATACATAAACTTACATCCAATTGTACGTCCATGCATTTCACTCTGTGCCATCAACATCAAAGATGCATACCTTCAGATGCCTGATGAGTCTATCAACGTGATACGTTACCACGTGCGTGTCTACGTCAAACGCCAGTGGAATCTCGGCAACGGCTCGGTATTTTCCATAGTTATTGACATGTTCGTTCTCAAGTCGCATGATAGCCCTAGAGATAGAATACACGCGATACAAGCAATACACAGTTTGAAATAAATAAAGTTGCCAAGCGGCAAAAAGTGTAGGTTAGGTGGCTTTGCTTGTAGACCAAGTTACCAACATGTTCATTTCTGAGAGGTCTGGTTGACCTGAGGCATGGATGAATAAATAAATAAGCAAGCTATCAACAGTGATAACAGCCATATGATATTGATAAGCCCGTTGTCGGGTCGCATGAAAGCTCTAAATCTAAGCCAGATTCCACACCTGTTGTGAATATATAAATTGAGTTATTTGCCATAGTTATTAAAAGAAGGGATTCTCGAGATGTATGGTACCCCTAAGCATTAGATAGACGACATGTTAGTCGGATATTTCTGTATCAGTTATTTGACCTATTCCTTATCCAGACAACCCTGAACCCTAGAAATTAGACAATCCGAAACACACCAAAAATACAGAAACCGAGTATTTCTGCTGTGGCTTTCGTCATGTTCGTTCTCACGACGTGTGACCGCTAACCTAAGGTTTTCGCATAGACAGGAATCTGCGATTGGTTCTGCAACGCAGTTTGAACCAATCAGTGCGGTTAGTGCACCCATGTTGGTCATGCGTCTGCCCAGGAGAGGCTAAATGGGCCACATATGGCGTGTACTATATATTATATATCCCATGCGCTTGAGAGAGTACCATACGCCCAACTGGCCGTAGTCAATGGCATACCATTGCGATCGTCGCACTATTTCAATAAGCGCCACTAAAAGCGTCACCAGCTGCGGCGGTAAGGATGCGAATGGATTCAGTGTAGCCGTTAACGTCAGCGCCCACACAAATCGACCCGCCAAATTCAGTATGGCCGGCACCACCGTCATCCACTTGGGACCTGTGCATCGTATGCACGAGAAAGGACATGTGAGCACAGAGTATATACACAGAGTATATACAGAAATAGTCAATATGGGTCCAGAATAAGGACGTTACTGAGGAAACAGCGTGTATATAGCTCGGCTGGTGGTAACAGGTCAGCACAAAGTATATACAGCAATGGTCAGTATGGGCAGTTGGTACAGCCACCTACTCGGGACCTGTTTAATGCGTGTACGAGGCAATGCGCACACAGAAAATAAACACAAACACGCGCACTCAACATAAAAGGTATTGTGCAGATGTGTGTGCAGTATGGCTGGTACAATAGTCATCGTCTTGAGTCCTGTTCACAATGCGCATAGACAAGGCAAGGGAGTGCACAGAAAACACACAGAAATGTGAGAACAGCATCAGATAAATCGAAATGCGAGTACAGCATAGTATGGCCAC
>LUCW03000001.1:40000-45000 GCA_001586965.3 Sphaeroforma sirkka | reverse complement strand
AGGATCCGAGGCAAATATTGTACAAAACATCTCAGGCTATCTGAGATGAACATGCGAACACTCAGAGATCTCCAAACAGAACCGAGCGCATAACTACTAGTGTCGGGGATACATTGAAAATCAATTGACGCACTAGATGACTGTCACAGAGCGAAGCAGGTACTTGGGACAAACGAGCCTTCGGATTACCATTTGAGATTGGGCAGTAGACTGGCATTGACCGACGAGAGCCGGTCACTCACCCACTACCTCCGTACATACACATAACTTGTACCGCAATATATATATATATATATACTATAGGAGTACGCCTGAAGATATATATATATATATATATATATATATAGGAGTACGCCTGAAGAATTCTACTTGGTATGAACATTTTGAAACAAATTGCATGCGCAGACTAGGAAGGTATATACCCTTATACAACATGTAATCACTGATAAGCACTCTGTACCTAAAAAGATCAGGCAAAAGGTCCCTCGGTAGACCGGCCACACCGCTACAACCTCCGTTCTATCCAAGAGCCCATCCGGAAACTGGACTATCATCCCCAAGAAGAGCACTACAGACAAAGCGACAATGAGAATCTCAAATTAAGAAAATATTAAACAAAGAATTCTAAGACGTGCCAGTCCCTCTTATTGCAGAGAATGGCACCACATCAGCAGCAACAGCAAGGGTATCAATTCAATTGACATGAATAATTGCCACCGACGGTAGAATAGGGCACTGCGGTTTAATGCGAACCAGCCGCAGGAGACAGCAGTACTGTGGAATGAAAGTGTGCAGCGTCCAGCTATCAGATGTGACACGGTCTATGATATAAGGCACTAAGATGGTGATCAGATGAACTGTATCGGAAAATGAAAGCATTAGAATGCGTAATACCATACCAGAGGCAAGGCTCAGCCCTCGTACGCGATACACACGTGCACGCCAATTCAAATACATGCATCTGCACACGGCACGTACACAACACACCCGCCACAGATACGCAGGAGCGACAGTAGATATTAGTGCTACAAACGTTGCCATTCATCATACTTCACATTTTTGGGATTTAGGGTGCCGCGTTTAGGGTTTAGGGTATGAGGTGCACCTCAACAGACAAACCCGCCAGTAGTACACAAAAGCGAGATTGGAAATGCATGCCATAGGTTTAGTCATTCCTCATATTTCAGGTTCGTAAACTTTGCAGTTTCGCGTTTAGGGTATGAGATGTAACGCTCAATACGCGCCATACGCACGCAGAAGCCAGAAGAGATATAAATGAGGGACAGCACACTTAGTGTTGATAAGAAAGAATAGGTTTGGTTATTCAACATATTTGATGTTTTTGTAACTCAGGATATAGCGTTTAGGTTTTCAAAGTAGAACGTAACCTACCGTCAGAGGTACGCAGAAGCCAGAATAGATATAAAATCTATACAGTTGGTCATTGAACATATTTCAGGAGAAGCCAGAATGGATATAAACGCTATACATTTAGTCATTGAACATACTTCAGGAGAAGCCAGAATGGATATAAAATCTATACATTTGGTCACGGAACATACTTCAGGAGAAGCCAGAATGGATATGAATGCTATACGTTTGGCCATATAAAATACTTCAAATTTTTGTGGCTTTTAAGTATAACTAAACATACCCGCTAGAGGCACGCAGAAGCCAGAATGGAAACCAATGCTATAGGTCTGGTCGTTTCTCATGTGGTGGGGTTGTCGCCGCCTCAACAGATCGCGACGAGCCTGATACACGCATTAGACAACACGTTTAAGAAGTGGTACAAGTGTACACAGCTCGAGCACTATGGCTCCGTGTCAAGCCCAGGAGTGGAACAAAACATTCTGATTGGATGGTAGTCGCAAGGGCGAACCATCTCCTCAAATGTTCTTGAGATAGCTAGGGACTTCACAAGCCACAACCGACGGTTTCGATCACCAAGTTATGATATGAAAACCAAGATTCTTCTTGTTATGGGATTCTGAATTCTACCAACAAAACTCAAGACAGCAATACAAGATGACCACTTGTATCTCCCTGTAGAGTACGCGCTCACTAGGGTGAATTGGTTGCATATTTACTACACACAGACACTACATATATAGCAACGAAGCACGTGAACACGCGTATAAAACATATACAAGATGACAGCCACATGGTCCAGAACAAGTATAGCACACACACAGAGAAATACGAACACTTCCATCCACCTGTAGTCATACACAAACAAACACACCGAAACAAACACTTGTGCATATGGGCATCAACACACGTCACACGGTCCAAGCGTTGCGAAGGTAGTATCACAAGGCGGACGAAGAATGTGCTTTGTATCGTTAGTGTTTGGTGTGTTAAGCATAGCTATAGCGACGTAGGTACACTACATACTTTGATAAGCGAGCCATATCCCTTGTAGAACCGATTAGCATACAGATTTTCTATATCCCTGTGAAGTGCCCGTCGCCGCACAAATAAGAACGACAACGGAAAGCCAAAAGCAGAAAAATTGAGCACAAAGTGGCGTTTCAGGACAATCGTTTGGGGTGACAATTCGGTACTTGGTACAAACCGACCACTTCGAAGAATTCCAAGTTTGGAATGAGTGCCTATGGAGATGTTTACACGGTTTAAGTTGAGGTGCTGGATGGCACAGGTGTTGGAGTACCCCACAGGCTACTACTTTCGATGAACCTTGTAGCAAGCCAGCGAAGATTATTTGAAAACTACCTCAACTATACTACTACAATGATAGCTTATCAAAGTAGTTGTAGTCGCTATAGGAATCTATCGTCTAACAAAACACAACGTGAGGTACTCAATCTCGCAGTGCACAACGCAAACAACACTGCGTCACAACATCACGCCGCACGCATAGCGCCGGCGAGAGCTTACCCTATGAAGTTCTGGATTCCCTTCGCCTGGGTCAGCAAACTCTTGGACGAGTGCGACTGCGATATCATAAACCATGGAGAAATCATGCGCCCTGTGGCCCACGGGTGCAGTAAAGATGTGGGAATGACGGTGGGGTGTTGTGACGTTAGTAGCTACTCGCGTGAAATGACAAACCATGGAGAAATCATACGCCCTGTCGCCCACGGGTGCAGCAAAGATGTGGGAATGACGGTGGGGTGTTGTAACGTTAGTAGCTACTCGCGTGGTATTAAGGGCGCTGCGTTTCCTTTGGAAAGGATACTGGTCGTGATATAAGCATAGACGTGCATATTGTATAACAGGCAACGTACAGGCAACCTACCTGTACGACGATCGTAGTTTTTCAAAATCTCATGGAATGCACTAAAGTTTATACTGGCGTAATTCTTCAGCAGAAGGAACATGCGATACGTCTCGATGATGGCCTCTTGTATGCTATTTTCGTCTTGCTGTGTGATGTTAATTTTCAATTGTATAGAGTTGTGTGTATCGTATTTAGGAAAAAAAATTGTTCATAAACAAATCGATATTGATATACAAACATTGTCGCTCGAGATGAACACAATCGTTAAGGATACGCTCATTTATGCATATGGATGGTAGATTCGTATGTCCCTGTGCTGGATGCAGACAATTCACTCATGAATACTCGCTTAGAATACAATATAGACAGAAGAGTGTGTGCAGAATGGTGTACATATTCTTGTACTAAGTCCCTACGACACATTATCTAGCCACAATATACAATTCCTACCATTTGACTACTTAGCTCTCTGTGTATAAGTTTGCATCTAAATATTGTTACCTGGAAACTTCGAAGCAATTTCAACAGTGTGCCATTGATCCAACGAAAGCCAAACGGACCCTCACAAGGCAATACGCGTGCTATCTCGACAGCCTACGCTTGTAGTGAGGAACCGAGTACACATACACAGGATCATGCGATTCATAGGTACATATGCGTGCATGAGACACATACAAACAGACCCACCACCATACACTGTAATCATAAAGCCTGGTCTCAGACACACCTCTTCTTTTGGATAATACGCAATGTATTTGCGGATTCCATTTAGTCGTTTCACGGCCGAATGGAAATTTTCGTTGAAGAACTCTGACACTTTCTGCAACAACAATGTAGAATTGCTCAATAGGTCATTTGGTACAAAAGAAAACACACACTGGATGGTGCAGTGGGATATAGTTGGTTTATTGTGTGTATGCGAATATACACAATAGTTGCATACTGGACGATAACAAAATTGCAACCAAGAATATATTGCGAGAGGCATGGATATACTTACGACGTGAGAACTTTAAAATTGATGCAAACACATTTATGTGCGCACGAGGATGAGACATATATATATATATGTGTGTGTGTGTGTGTGTGTGTATACCTAAGGCACACCAGCCCAAGTAGACTACTACCATGCACAGCACACACCCCAACACCCAGTACATCTCCCTGTGCGCAAGATAATCATCTCAAACGCTCAGTGAAAACTAAATATACCCAGCTCATTTTCGAGAACTTTGTTCATGAACATACACATGCATCACAACACAAGGATTGACCATTCAGGGCTGCTATTCATGGTCCCGGCCGTCACAGACATCCAATTGAGTATAGGATACCAATGTCCACGATCCTTACGTAAGAATATTATCTCGTTGTTCTAATCCGTCTCCACTCACCGCGACACGAGGGCCACCCACCGACACACATGAGGAGAGATGTCACATCAGACCGTACAACCATGCAATGGCACATACCATGCATGACATGGGCATGCAGCCATGCAATACACAAGGCACTCCACCTACCATATCATTCTCCGAAAACAGATTGACGAAATCAGCCACTTTCTGCTGGAACTCCTCTTCCATCTGGTCGCAGGTAAGCTCGTCTTCCTCTGAGTCATGGTCCACCCACACCACACTGGCGCGTTGGTTGTTCTGCAGGTGGTTGCGCAGGGCGATGCGGTTCTGCACGTGGCATATCTGCGAGATCAGCCCTTCTAGCTCTCTACGGGGGAAGGTATGAGTGTGTGGTAAAT
>LUCW03000001.1:0-35000 GCA_001586965.3 Sphaeroforma sirkka | reverse complement strand
TGATGTGTGAAACTTCCAATCATTTGTTCTAGATGCTGTTTGCTTATTTGTGATGGGGAAAATAAGCATAAGCAATACATTCTAAACTTTAACCTTACAGCACGTGGTCATCGCTATACTGTATGTTTGAGTACAAGCTAAGTGTAAACAATTTCGAAACACAAGTTTATCGAAAGCCCTGTTGCAATTTGAATCTCCGAAAACTGACTCATTGTGCATTTCCAGCATCCTGACTGCTACTCAACGCGTTCAAATTGCTGTTTGCGATTTTATTAGATTTGACTGACAAAACAATTGCGAACAACAAGTTTCAAACATTGGTCCCAGAAGTAGGCGTCGTGTCGCTCTGTTGTATGTCTGAGTTCAAGCTGAGTATAAACAATTCTAAAACAAGTTTATTGGAAAACCTTGCGGAATTTGTCTCCAAAAATTGAGTCCATGTGTAATCTAATTCGAGCACTCGGTCTGCTATTGTACGAAGAAAGATTTATAAGGTAGTAAACATTTACTACATTTTTTTTCCGCACATGTTCGATTTATAGCCAACCCGTACACGTGCACATGTCTCACACCATGGTACGGACTTGTGTGCGAAAGCAAAGATTTACTAACAGTTAATTCAACAGTGCAGTTGTCACATTTCAATTACCTTTTCTCATTTTTCTGTGTACAATTGCATTTCTCATTTCTTTGAGTATTTGGCTGAAATATGTTTAAAGTGCTAACCATACTAAGTAGTAGTCTTATTTGTTTGTTTTACGAAGAGCGATTTATAGTGTAACAAGCATTTGCTGACCATATATTCAACAGTATAGTAGTCGCATTCCTAATGCCTTAACTCTTTTTCTCTAATATCATGTGTAAACTTCGATGGAAATTACTAGGTTTCAAACTATATTAAACTAAAATACAATTTAGTCAGTTAGGATTTAGCAGTGGTAGCTTGTGTAAGAATGATCGGGACTGCCTCTTGTTAAGAGCCTAAATATCCTCGATCACACAGGGCGTACCTCTAGCTGTTCTTTATTGAATAATTTTCACTAGAAGTACTAAATGTTCATGACCACTTGCCTAATTTGTAAATAGACATAATAACGTAAGTCACGTTAATACATTAGCTGATATAAATAAAGTTCCATCTGAAGAAAAGTTAAAAAAAAAAAAAAAAGACTTATTGGATTTTGGAGATTGGCGGGAGGACCAAAATCAATAAGTAGTAGTTCGGAGATTATAAAATTTAGTTTATAATATCCTACATCTACTAATGTCTCAAATAGGTCCAAGTAGATGAGTCATACCAAATACTCAGGCTATTGGAGCCATCAAAGTGAATTTAGAACACTTTGGAAATATTGGAAAAAAGAGCTTGTACTAATTATTTAAAATACAAATATAAACCAATGTATTATCTCAATTGATCTTAATATTTTAGACTGACCGGAGGCCGTATTTCTACACATGTCAGAGCGTGCCCTATAATTGATACTGTATATAAATTTTGCATCAAACAACGTGCGAATGATTTTGAAGCGTTGCTAAATTTTGCAAGTGTGTGAGCTCTGTGGCCTCGGCCTCATACATACCCAACTCGCATGCAAAAAAATGTCCTGACATGTTCTCAATTGAATGGTAGCCACTAACATTGACCACATATTCGGATTTTTGCTATTTCATATAATGATGTATATTTTGATCATGCCTTTCTGGTATTGGGGAGTTTGTCACCATTTTCTTATCGAATAAGCTTGATATAATTCCGTCTATTTGTTTTTCCACTGTATCATCCTATTTACAATTGTGAAATATTAGTTTGTCGATAATGATGTATATTTTGATCATGCCTTTCTGGTATTGGGGAGTTTGTCACCATTTTCTTATCGAATAAGCTTGATATAATTCCGTCTATTTGTTTTTCCACTGTATCATCCTATTTACAATTGTGAAATATTAGTTTGTCGATAATGATGTATATTTTGATCATGCCTTTCTGGTGTCGGGGAGTTTGTCACGATTTTCCAAATGAGCTTGATTATGATTCCGTCTATTTATTTTTCCACTGTATCATCCTATTTACAATTGTGAAATATTAGTTTGTCGCATGGTGTAGGTTGTTGATGTATGACATTGATCACAGTAAACCAGGATTGTTTACCAAGCATAAAACTACGGTCAAACACCGGAGGCTCAACAAGCTTTATCCCAGCATCAACCAAGGAGAGAATCTAAACTCAGAAAGGGACACAGAAATATTACAGATGGAAATTAATCTCGGAGCCGTAGTGCCGGGAGTACGGAAACATCATTATAGAAAATCTCTGATGGGCATAAGGGCATCCTAAATATCAGAGGAGTACAATCCAAACGTGTATGGCCAAAGATTACAATGGAAGCCACGATCAGTTGAAGACATGGCGACGCCGCCTTTGGATTGGATCATAGATTAAGTGAGAACCTTTTTCACCTTAAGAGGTGTTTGTTTATGGCTCAAGGATTACGAGTCCAATGCATATAAAAGCAGGGACTAGAATCAAATAAATCATAACTATTCACTTAAAACTTAAAACACTTGAGATACTTTAATTTCTGAGAACAATATATGGTTGTTTAGTTAGCAACAAGTACTTGCAATATATTGAAAAGCAAGTCTACTTTATATCGGTAGCCTTTTTGGAAATGTGTTTGTGCTCTTATGTAAATTTTAAATCATGGGTTTCATTCTTTTAAAGAGATCTACAACTGTAGTGAAATCTCGGAGCTTCATATTTTTCAGTAGATTATGAATTGATATGCCGACATTCTATAGCATAAATGAGAACCTGAAGAGGACCAGGCTGCACCCGAATTTTGCTTACACGGCAGTGAAACTTCATATTCAAGACAGGAGGTTCGATAATATTTATCTAATTCAGGTCATCGATACCGTTAAATCCGATTTTTCTTCTCCACTAAATGACATGTAGATCCCTGTCATGCTAGATATTATGTGGTTTTATCCTCGCATACACAAGTTCTGCGATAATCGCACATGGATTTGAACACAGTGTTGAGTGTTCGCACTCAATAATTTGGACAAGTTGATTTTACAACCCTCATACCACATGAACTATGGGCTCGTGGCTCGATAAATACACAAATTATGTAATGTCTATACAAAGTACACTTGCTGGCACGCTATTACATCATTTTCAAATTTACACAAAATGCATAAATATATATATATCCAATAATTACATACGAAATCGTATACACCTCATCGGTTGTGCAATTTATTTATGGAAATGCGATATCGATTTCTATTTTAAATTTTATTTAAAACACACATCAGCGGTGTAAATTCGCACCCTATAATGGGTCATTAGACCCAGGTGGTGTTGTGTTTATACTTTTTGACACTCTTTTAATTTTGAAGAGTAGTCAATTTTATGATAGCCATCAATTTGTATCGAATTACACTTCACCACAATGCCTTTAGTGTTCGAGGGTTACGATATGCGTGTGTACAGTTCCTTCTGTTATGTGCTCGTATTGAAAAGCACCCGAAATAGCTGGCAGAAAGCAAAGGAAGGAGAACTTGTTTATCTTAATTTACTTGATGTAGATGACAAAGTCCTCGTACCTGGTGAGGTCGCACGATTCCAAGATTTGGTCGAGTTGTATCATGAACAGCAGAATAAAGGGGATATTTCACATGTGAAATGAGCAAAAAGCCGTTTACACAGACAGCTTAGAAAAGCAGCAAGTCTCACCTGCTCTATCAGGTATTGAGTTGATACGCGACTAACCGTGAACAGGAATACATATAATTATTGTTTGGAAGTTGAGTATTTGTGTTGTATTAATGTTTATTTCTATTATGCACTTCCAGTATTCGATGAATCAGTTCAAGCGGCACTTGCTCTAAAGGACCCTGCTTGTGTCTTTGGCACACACTCCAAAGACCCCATTGAGAATGGACTCCGCCATGTGCAGTTCATCCAAAAAAAAAGACTTGTGGTACTCAAAATTTCCAAGCAATCATACGAGAGCTCTTCTGGAAGCCGTTGAACATAAAGAGCACTGTAAAAGGGAAAACTATGTCGTATGTATACGAAAGATGTATAACTACTGTGTTTGTTATTACCATTTGCTTAAAGGATGCTACTATTAATCATGCTTGTATCATATACACACATATATAATTATACGACTTAACTTGCAGGATTCTTCCAGTAGGCGACGGATACATTTGCTCGAAGTGATTCTACCTCAGTGGGTTGCTTCGTGGGAAAAGGAATTCAAACAGAGAGCAGAATTAACTAGAGGCGCGACTAGTCTAATGACCATACGTACTACCAACCACTGTGGAGGCTTAACATTGGAGACATTCCTAGCCGCAAGACATACGCGCAATACAAAAGGAAATCAAACTGCATGTCAATCAGATATTTTGGACTTTGCGTATGTACTGCCTGGTGAAGCGTGTAACGACCGCACAGTGCTCCATTTCGGTGCAGCGCGTCAAGCGAACGAAGGAGAACCCAATCTCGATGTAACAGATATGCTAGAGCATGAGAGGATGCGCATGGTGAGCAAAGCATATATAGTCTCGTCTGATGCTACTGGGGTGCGTGTAAATGCGATCAAGTGCATTTTGTATTTGATGTACATAAGGATGATTATGTGAAGGAGTGCGTTAAGGCCTTGAGTGAACAAATTGATCTGAGTCTGATATCATATCATACACAACCAGTAGAGAGCTTGTCTATGTTCACATCACCCATACAAATGTATACTGCAGGCATCAGCGCGCGCAAGGTGATATTTGTAGTTGAAAGCAGTTTCACGGCGTGCATTAAGATGTAGTGATTGTTTCAGTAGCATACGAGCGGATAAGGCTATACATGTAGGCGAAGTTGGTAGTGCACAACTTGTGGGATATCAAAGTGAACTCATTGAATATATGGAACACGACGATCTGACATGTGCTAGCTCCGCTGTTTACGCGATGGCCGTGGTCTGTGCTGAGTTGGTAAATACGCTAACACCAGATAGAGAAATCAACAATCTACTATTCGGTAACATACGCAATGCTAAAGTAAGTGTAAGCACGCCGAGAGAACTGGTAAGGATACGCACACGTAACCAACCGAAGTGTGCACCACTATTAATTATCTGTGCTTGCGGTCGCGATAGAGACCGAGATTTATACTTGCCTATACTCTCAACGCTCGCTACTATTTAAGCTAACAATATGATCAAGTATATGGATAGATTACATCTAGCTAAAAGGCCTATGAAGCGGTCAAAGATCACTTGTACACGTAGAGCAAGAAGCGAACAGATGCAAGATTCGGTTGGAGAACATACCACAACAAACCGGAACTGGCTGGATGTAAGTTTGATGATCGGCGACCAACTTAATCGGGAGCCGGGGAAGCGATTCGATTGCACGCAACCACTACATGTGCCCAACTTGCGAAACAAACTTGTGCAAGAGTGGGGTCTTGGGACTACGTGGGCCTTCGTTTTTGTTAGCGTGCGGTGTGGGGACTAATAGTAAAGTGCTAGTGTATCTAAAGTATGGTGCATTCTAATGAATTTATTTATGATCTCACCCTCAGTTATGTACTGATGGTGTTTGCACTAGTGTTTAACTACTTGGGTTGGCCAGGGTAAAAACTCATATGATCAGTATGAGAAACCTTATGCAGGACACTTTAGCACTCGGATATATTTTCTAGAAATAAATAGATCATATTCTCTGTTACTACACTCAGTCTCGGACCTCGGCTCTCGGCTAGCCGGTGGCCCGTATCCTGTAAATAGAATAATATGAGAAGAAGTCTCAAATTACTCTTACGTTCTCTCGGGCTGACCTACCTATACTTGTATTAATTTGAAAACAAGTCCCAAATTACTCTCGGGCTGACGACGTAAAACGTTATTAACGTATATAGAAATACGCATACTCCTGTAGTCTCTCAGTTTTGAATGCGCATAATCCACAGATCAACTATCTAGTAGATAATGGAGGCATAGACTATGACAAGAAAGCATCGGTAGCTATACGCCGCGATCTACTTCTAGCTGAGATCCGTTACAATGGAGATCCCAGATACTTAACGACCGAGAGTGGTGCTGTAGCTCTCCAAGAGGAATACAATGCGATGGAACAAGAGGACGAGTGTATTTTACTATGATGTTATTAAAGAGCTTTAATATATATGTTTATGTGTGTGAGAGAGATGATCGTACGTACGTTCTACTGTAAACTATGTATAATTTTTAAATAAGGATTTGATAACTATATGTGAGGCACGAATAACTAATAATTTATTATGAAAAAAGAGGCACCGAGCCTATGTCAGAGAGAAGTTACTGTTTGCGAAAATTGCTGTTCAACCAGACATTTTCAGAGGGCCGTGTTTATTTATGATCTCACTCTCAGTTATATATTGATGGTGTTTGTATTAGTGTTCAACCACTTGAGTTGACCAGATTTAAAACTCATTTGATAAATACGAGTACAAACCCTTATACAGAACTTTAGTACTCTGATATAGAAACAAATATATCACATTCTCTGTTACGTACTCTCAGTCTCGGACCTCGGCTCTCAGCTAGTCGGTGGTTCTTGTCATATGAATAGAAAAATCTGAGAAGAAGTCTTAAATTACTTTTACGTCCTCTAGGGCTGACCCACCTATACATATATTAATTTGAGAACAAGTCGCAATTTACTCTCGGGCTGACGGCGTAAAACGTTATTAACGAATTTAGAATTACGTCTACTTCTATAGTCTCTCCTTCAGTATGTAAGACAGTCTTAGTCAAGGCTGATTTCCATGAACGGCCATCCCCTAGATTTATTCGGCGCAGACGTGAGAACTATTTTTATTCATCCAGAATATGCATCACAACATAAAGATCCAAGTGTTTCAAATTCGGAGCTACTCTTCGAGTTTGAACCTACAGTTTGGCCCTGAATTTGGAATGTGCTTCAAAATTGGTTTCCGGAGCATATGATAACTTGGACTAAGGAGGAATACAAGATGAAAAACTTCGTTCGTCCAAAGGCATCGGACTATGCTCTTGAATTCAAGAATCTCTAGTCACCCTCAGACATCGAACCTTTCGATTTGAAAACAAAACACGAAGCATGCAAAATTTATATTAGCTAATTTTTTCAGTCAGCTAGGATCAAACATGTCGCACACTGCTGTACGAACTCTCCCAAATTTGCGATGGAGAACGGAGCATTGATGACGACGAGCTCATAGACCTCCTCCATCACCGATATAGACACGAAATCATCCGGTTTGGGTATGCTTCCTATCTCTTTGCCTAGAATCAAGAAACGAAACTTCGAGGTCTGTCTCAGATCACTCTAAAGCTTCTAAAAAAGACCGACTGTCCACTTGTTTTAGCGATAGACACAAATTCTTAACAGTGTTCGACTGGGACAACGACTTTCCGAAGTTTTAACATGGGTCATTGAAGCTTATGCCCGATATGATGTGTGAGTATAATATATTGTCGGACGACCATACCGTGAATGGTTTTATCGAGAAAGCTCATGTGAACTACGACCGCTTCTCTAATCCAAAACTCCGAGGCCGTCTCCAAGTATACACTTAAGCCCTTGTCTTCGTGAGTGCATATATATATGAGCATAGTTAAAACTTTACATGTACGTAGCTAGTCAACTATATAAATTGATCCACTCTTCCTGGAGTTGACTCCGATAGATGAGACACAATGTATTTCTACCTGCGAAATTTTGATGCCTGTCCCCGTACAGGAGATTATCCACGCCCGTCGTGATGCCTGTCACTGTACAGAGGAACTTCTACTCTTCAACGTTTTCAACAATTTTCATCGACACAATACTCAACAGCACCAATTCGTAAACGTCTTCGACAAATATACATTGGTTCAACGCTTATTGCCCAATCCATCTACAGAGTCAACAATTTCATAATCCAGGTCTTAAGCCTTCAACCTTCATTAGTCTTCAGTTTCCAATTTTCAGCCTTCAGACTTCAGCCCTTGTTGATTGTAAAATTGAGGGGGAGTGAGAGACTACAGGTCTCAGGCCAGGTTTTACAGCAAGAAACCATCTTTGATTTATGGAAGTGATCAGAGTCAGCTCACTCCCGAGAGCTAAGTCATCAGAGTTAGCTCACTCCCGAGAGCTAATCAAGTTGCTCAAATTACTCTCAAGAGTTAAGTTATCACTTAACCGACTTTCGAGAGCAGATTAAGTTTCTCGACCGATTCCCGAGAGTGGATTAAGCCTGTCAACCGCTACATTCTAGTAATAGCTGCGGTTCTATGTGAGTCACAACCTATGCGGAAAGGCATCATGTGATCAGCGTGAAATTTAGTTGCAGAGAAGTTGAAATAGAAAAGCGTCGAAGTGTTAAAGTGTTCCGCATACTGACCATATGAGTTTTTACCCTGGCCAGCCCAAACGGCTGAACACTAGCACAAACACCTTAGGTATAAAACCAAAGGTGAGGTCAGAAATAAATATATACATTTGCACTTTATTTAAAGTCTACTACATTGTATTCTAACAATCGCGGAAAGAATTTTCTATGAGAAATAGCTAAAGAAATAGCTAGATTGTCTGATGCTGACATGATAAATGTCTCAGCTTATCACCCGCAAAAGTAATGCGAAAGTAGAACGAGTTTTTGGAAACTATAATATGCTTCCCAACTTTATTCATGATAATCATACGGATTGAGAAGATCTCGATCCGTTTTTGAAATGCGCGTACAATTGTCAAAAGCTGTAGTTCTGGATGTGCAGTATATTTGCTAGCATACAGTCGTGAACCTTCAGAACTTCTAGCTTTAACGTTTCAGGCTAAATGGCAGAGTGCCCCATAAGCTTGGCTTCACGAATCAGTGGAAAGAAGAGTTCTGAATCCATGTACTGACAATCTCTGATTTATATTGATTAAAAAAATCGATATACAATCACTACTGAAAAATTGTGGGTTGGTTTAATATTTGCTTACTTATGAATCTAAGAGTATACGAGACAACCACAAGCTTGGAGACAAGATTATGGGACACTTGGAGAGCCGAAAGGAAGAATTCGCCAATTATCTATTCGTGGAGGCTCGTCGAGAACACAATGCAGTCTTCACTGATCCAGAAACGTATGTAATTAGTAGTGTAGTCCGATTTGTTAATCGTCAATCATACAATCTTGTTGTATGTGTGGGACTAACTAAGTTGAATTAATTTAACCTTTTCAAATTTAAAGGGGCTCCTCTCTTGAGATGCGGATATACAACAGCTATGGTTCTGCTGATGGTCAAATAACTTCCAATGTAGTAGGTGTGTAAACAATTCGTCCTTTACTTACCAGTGACTTGCCCTGCCGCCAAGAAAGAATAGTATTTACATATCACCATCCCCTAAAATATTTACCTCGCAATTTTGACAGAGCAAGCAGATTTTGTGCACCTGGACATGAGAAGTGCAAATATAGTAGATATGCTTATACTCTATTCGAATTGGCATATGAGGAAAGAAAGGAGTATCAGGACGAAGCTAGGCAACTCAAGAGTGAATGAAAGCAGGTATGCAATACTGATATCAAATCAACCATGATTGATCGACAAATCCGTTATTACATTTATGCACGTATACAAACGCTTTTTTTAAAATTTAATTTCTCCAGGTTACACCCTGGGCAGTAGAAAAGACTATAGCCCACCTCAATAAGTTGGAACCATGTACCGTAGCTATCGTGAGCAATGCTGTAAACGGAGATTGGTTTGATTGCCAGGTAAACTTCAAATCGCACAGTTTAACAGTTACGCTCTCGGGAAATTATAGATTGTGAGAGCTGCAATTCGCATGTGTCAGAAGGCATCCCTTGCGGGCATGGTGCGAAGTGCTTTGTGCACATTGCTAAAGTATATAACGTGAATAATATCGCGAGTGATTATAACCTGTACAACAAATGTTGGTATTCGCGATTGTTTTGGGTGGAAACTTACATCTTGCAAACCAGTTTCACGGGACAATCGATGTCCTTTGACTTGAAAATATGGAACAGCATTCACTGCTTCCCTGTCCTACTCTGAGACCAGCGGGTCGCCCGAAGAAACGGTACGAAAAGTCATCTCGTAGGTAAGTAATTATGTTTTGATGCGTGTTGATTTAAAAAACAGTGCTCTTTCAAAGACCAAGATTTAAAACACCTTTTCCCATTTTGATTGTATTAGGGATCATGTACTTAAGAAGACTATACACACCTTTTCCACAATGACTGTATCAGGTATCATGTTCTTAAGAAGACAATAACGTGCTCGAAGTGTGGAGAAGCTGGCCATAGCATCAACACCTGCGATGGCGAGTATGTGGTTTATTGATTTATTTGATTATGCGCGTACTCATCAGTCTCCATGGCAAGTCTCTTTTGTGTAATCATTTGTGACTTTCTTGCTTAAATTTACTTTTACTCTCTTTCAGCGACAGCTCGTATCAACTAAAGAACCCTCGAAGTATACGAAAGCTAATAGAAGATCACGAAAGTTCAAGATAAGGAACATTATCAGTGATTGCATGGTATTGCTTGTGATATATTGTGTAACAGATTTTCAGGCGTCGTCAATCACCTGTTCAAACGCACAGACACAAACAAACGCCAACGAAGACGCACTCGGCGGACCAGAATAAAGACACCGTTGATAATTCGCCCCTACGGGATTTGCCAACGACTGATGTGCCACCTTCATCAACGTCATCTGCCACGTATGTCTATTCGGTTTCTTAAAAATATTGAATTGATTCTGATAAGGGAAGTAATTGAGATTCTTTGTTAATGATCGTGGCTTAACGAAAAAACTCAAAACAGTGACACCGTTAAGGATTCGACCCTACGGGAGATGCCAACGACTGATGCGCCACTTTCATCAACGCCATCTGCCACGTATGTATATTCAGTTTCTTTAAAATATTGAATCGATACTGATAAGAGAAGGAATTGGATTTTTTATAAGACAACAAAAATCTGTTCACAGGGGAAATGTAAGACGCATTACTACGTGTATAGCGAAACTGATGGCGCAATGGAAACAAGCGATTAACTCGGGAGAACTTCAAAAGGGAGCTTCGTTACATCAGATTATCAAGCAATATGAAAAGGAGAGGGAAGTTTTCCTCTTAACGACCTCGTCTAGTTTTGCCGGTATGTAAGGGATTCCAGGGGCGCATCGAATGGATATAGAACATTTTCAAAATGTGTCTTTCAAAGAATAGATTGATACAAAGTCTAACTTCCATAGTTTAATTCGCTCTGTCACCGCCCTGTCACAGATATCATTACGTCCGTCCCAGATGCTGATAACAATCCGACACCTATGCAGACAGAAACCTCTCCAGTGAAATGTGACACGGGAACCAGTGAAAGTATGTTTTTCAGGCTGTATATCTCTGATAATTGAGTTAGTGTAAAGACTATATTTGAGTAACGTAATGATTGTGTTCATATTCAAAACTTGTGCTTGCTGACAAAATATGTACATTACTTGGTACAGAGACAGGCTCTTCTATCGTTGCAGACAAGGAATACACATCCAGCCAAATGAGAACAACAGCTAGCAACCACAACAATAATGACTACGCATCAAGGTGTGTTTTACATTTTTGAGAAGGATTGCCGTTTCTCTGTAAGGTGAAACTCGGTAAAGTTTCTATTGATCCCCATATTTCCAACCTACAATTAGCAGTGAACTGCCAGGGAAATTAGAGCATCAAACATATCAGGCCGAAATCTATGCATCGGGTGCACCAATGAGGGAAAAACTGGCGCCAAACCTCAACGCACGCCTAGCAGCCAAACGAAGCAAGACGCTTGGCAAGTCTAGAGTGTTAATGACTAGCAAAAACAAGTTGTATCGCTCTACGTTGTTGAGAAAGAGAGCGTCACCTTCAGCAATAAGCAGTGGAAACAGTGAACATGTAGAAAAGAAGCGAAAAGAGATAGTAAACGTAGATACAATGTAGTGATAGGCACTGAAAGACTACAGTAGTAGGCGTATTTCTATATACGTTAATAACGTTTTACGTCGTCAGCCCGAGAGTAATTTGGGACTTGTTCTCAAATTAAAATAAGTATAGGTGGGTCAGCCTGAGAGAACGTAAGAGTAATTTGAGACTTCTTCTTAGATTATTCTATTTATAGAATACGGGCCACTGGCTAGCCGTGAGCCGAGGTCCGAGACTGAGTGTGGTAACAGAGAATATGATATATTTATTTTAAGAAAATATATCCGAGTGCTAAAGTGTTCTGCATAAGGTTTCTCATACTGATCATATGAGTTTTTACCCTGGCCAACCCAAGTAGTTAAACACTAGTGCAAACACCATCAGTACATAACTGAGGGTGAGATCATAAATAAATTCATTAGAATGCACCATACTTTAGATACACTAGCACTTTACTATTAGTCCCCACACCGCACGCTAACAATTCTAGTATGTATAACCCGCAGTCAAGTGATATTGAAGGCTGTATTGGTACTGTTGCGCATATTATACTATCTGACACGTCGTGCGGTTCAAAGCCACACGTTTCACTTCTCAGTATAGTAGAGTACCAGTGAAGTAGATATTTCCTGTGCTCTTCTGTTAGTGACCGTCCTGCACTAACCAGATATATAGCAACAGATGTGCGGCGCTCCTTGATCTGACGCATCTCTGCTAAACACACCACATAGAGTGCCCAATGCTTCACTGAGTCTTTAACTACATTCACAAGTACTAAGATATAATCTGTGCTCTGTAAAATGTTGTTGGGAAACTGTGTTTGTCCTTGTGTCTAGCGATATAGAGCATCACCATCTGTCATACACGTTGATATCTCAGACATAAAAATGTGTGTTGAAAAAACAAACTTTGTCCGGGAATCTCTTACTTATCACCCAAATCGATATCATTGTCTTGATAGCGATATCATATATCATTTGCTTATCATTAATCCTGTTTTAGGCCACCTCTTGTATCTCATAACAAATCTTGATGAGCGATCAATAGTTATATCGATTTTAGTAGCAATATGAGTGTCAAATATAACAGAACTAGTAATCTCTTCGGGAGTATCAGGTGATGAGTTGGTAGAAACAGTAGGGGTGGACGCAGTTTCGTTAGTTTTCCTAGCACTTTTTTTTTGGACTTCAGCTTCCGTTTAATCTTCTGCTTTGGAATATCTCTATCCGTGCACAAACTTCCGCCTATACGCTTTTGCTTCTCACTAACATCTCGGTAACTCTGACAAATATCTTTAAATTTTGTCTCTTAATTAACTCGTTGATATGATTGACTAGCTCCGCTTGCATCAGCAACGAAAGCGTGTTTCCATGTTTAGTGTAGTAGAAATACTCAGCATATTCCATAACAAACACATATGAGGCTCTCGCATGTTGCATCATATGCTTCTGTCTTTCATTCCTGTTCCTTTGACCTTCAGCTAGTTCAACTACACGCGGGCCATTAGTCATCACTTCTTGCATCGTACCTGTGCTTGAAACGTCCTGCACGTGCTGAATTTATGACTTGATATCTGGATGCTGTTTGGCGAATCTGGTGGTCTCGGGGGTTTCAGTTCCTTCTTCTCTAGATTGCGGCATGTTGAACACATAAAAATTCATACTCATACTCATACCTGCCTTCAATATATACTCAAGATTATTAATACGTGATATCAATGTCTGAGTTGATTGAGCTTGACTCCCCATTAAACGATTCACGGCAACCTTCATTAGATTACTCTATGCGCTAGGGACTTGTCCAGAGAACACAGTGAAATCCAAATCACATTGTCGAGTGGCATTTACGTGTATGTTCACCAACTCAGACCACTCGTTCATTTGGAATATCGGCAGCTTGAAGATAGACATGCCATTATTTATGGCATAAAAGAAGGGCGCATCCTCTAGGATTGTATGCCGAAACCGATCAACATCTCGGTGAAGCGTAATGCACTCGGATCCGTGCATCTGCGAAGAACAAAAGAAATATTAGTGCGCATATTATGTGTACCTATGATCGTTTTATAATCTTAAATTACAACGACATATATGCACATACCCACTATGTTGTGTATTATACACCGCGTCTGCCCAGGGGAACAGCTCTCCAGCGGCATCTTCAATGCTTGCGGACATTCAGCGAGATCTTCATCAAGGCGGCTGAGATACATAGATCTGAAACGTTCGGCTCGGAAGCCCACTACTTGTAACGAGTGCGTCTAGCGGCAACTCGACATTCATGTAATGATTTTCGCAGGTGTTAATCTTTCATTTGTTTAAGGCTTTTATACCATCCTCTGATGCTCCCATATCTCGCAAACATCTTGCCATTCCTCGGAGTACATGTGTCACCTTACCCATAATTCTTTCGATCAGACCAGTTTGTTTGAAGGCAGTTGTTATACAACATAGTGTGCGCTCGATGAAATCCCCTGTGATAGTCGATCGCCTACTGGAGCTGCCTTCAATCAACAACATTTCCTGTCTTTGAAGTCTATGTTCTTTCTATTGATTTGCAATTTTAAAAGCTGAAGAAGCCATAAGGACGTCGATGCCCAAAAACAGTTTAAACATTCCTACCACGGAAAGCACCCCAGTACTCTGATATTTCTGTACCATTGTCCTTAACATTGTCTGATACAGCTGGGAGCATAAGTACGGTTATAAACTAAAACTCGTTCATAAAGTCTTAGAAAGCGAACAAATATATTAATATTTATCGATATGCACAACACCAATACCTATAAGACAGTCCACGTCCTGAAGCTCGCTTGCTTCATCCTTTATATACTGACGGGTGCAGAAATCATAAGCTCAAGCCCTCTCATACTTGTTCCCCGGCAGAGATACTTAGCACATTTCGTGCACATAAACAGATTCCGCAATCTGTCCTTTCCAAGAAAGTGTCGCACTAAGATGTTATATTCTTTGACCCCGTAGCATGCCATTATATGTTGCAATCCCTTATCTTGATAAGTACCGAGATGATGATGATGATATGCAACGAGTATGTGGTGTATTTATACGAGAAGGGTTGAAGCTAACTACATATGACATATAAAATAATAGTATTTAAAAAATATTTGAATCAAACTTCATCATACCACGTACTTTTCATTACGCTCAGCAGTTGATTTCTCTCGCTCACGAAGATAGCGTTTTGATCTAGTGAGGGATGTGTCATCCCAATTGTTGCCGAGTACTTGAGCTTTGTTAAGAAGTCCAGAGAAACATTTCCACAAAGTAGCCCCAGCATACTTCATCCAAACATTGTTTCATACGTAACCTATCGCCGACTGTGCACGGAAGAATGCTTCCATGGTGACATCCGAGTAGTCGTGGGCTTATTTTATTATTATCAGATGACCATTTCTGTAATATCATTGTCCGATGCTTATTAATGCTATATGTATGCGCATTATATGTTGTTGCATCTAAATATATATATATATATCTATATATATATATATATATATATATATATATATATATATATATATATATATAGAAATACGGTCTCCGGTCAGTCTAAAATATCAAGATCTAATGAGATAACATATTGGTTTTTAATTGTATTTATAATAATTCATTGCAAATTCTTTTTTCCAATATTTTCAAAGTTTTCTAAATTCACTTTGATGGCTCCAATAGCCTGAGTATTTGGTATGACTCATTTACTTGGACCTATTTGAGACGATAGTAGATGTAGGATATTATAAACTAAATTTTATAATCTCTGAACTACTACTTACAGGTTTTGGTCTTCCCGCCAATCTCCAAAATCCAATGTCTTTTTCTTTTTTTAACTTTTCTTCAGATGGAACTTTATTTATATTAGCCAATGTATTAACTTGACTTACGTTATTATGTCTATCTACAAATTAGGCATGTGGTCATGAACACTTAGTACTTCTAGTGAAAATTATTTAACAAAGAACAGCTAGAGGTACGTCCTGTGTGATCGAGGATATTAAGGCTCTTACCAAGAGGCAGTCCCGATCATTCTTACACAAGCTACCACTGCTAAATCCTAACTGACTTAAACTGTATCTTAGTTTATATAACATATTTTAAAACATAGAAATATCAATCGAAGTTTACATATATATATATATATATAAATGCACGCAGCTGCGGCCAAAAAGGTCTCTATATCTCTCTGTGTCCATAAATTCAGCATCCGTGTCAGATCCTGATGAATCTATACGTCCAGCCATAGTTGCAAGCCAGTGACCCTCACGTGTAGGCTCAGTAGGGCTCTCAGTGGCTATGCTAGCAAAGTTGCTTTCAAACAAGATGTAGTCTGTCGTTGTATGTGTGCACTGCTGTTATCAGTGTTATGCTATGGTATATTCTCTGAAATTTGACTGTAATTTAATAACTGGCTGTTTCGACAGAATCCGTTTGTAAATTTGAACATTCAGTACTATTTCATAGTTGAACATAATATTGGAAACTGGACTTTTTTTGACAAACTTTTTTAGATATGACCCAAAAAAAACTGGACGTTTTCATGAATATTGGCTTCAAACGTCCGGAATCCTGGCCATTAATCAGGGAAATATAATTGTTCAGGGCCGGAACATTTCATGAACATTTTTCAAATGTTCCCAAGTTAATAATATTTATATATGCACGTACATCATTTCAGACTTACTGCACACACTCCACACTAGAGTATGGGTTCCGCCATTTGTACGATATACTATATCGTTGGAGACGAAGCCGCCCTTTAGTGTCACTAAGAAGTGCGACTACACATACAAACCCACTGCAGATAAAATTTCTATAGTTTCTGTTATATAGGCTCCCTCGTCTTGATCGATGCCTGTAGTCGACTGTACCTGTACAAGACTCCTCATAATAAATTAAGCATTAACTGTTCGGTATTCCGCTATATCACGCTACGAGAGCCTCATATATACAGAAAACTGCAAACAACGGCTGATGAACAGTCGAAAGCATTGCCAGTGTACTTTGATATCTTACCGTATAGAAGATACGTCATCCCCAGTATGTACTGACATCTCGATATTTTTATTTATTTAGGTAAAGCAGCATGTTCAAATGGTGATAAATGACCAGTCTTTTAGATTGCTCTGTCACTCACCACTTGCAAATACTTTAACCCATACCTAAAGTTGTATTCTCCTTTGAATCTTTTTCATCTTGTAATTCACCTTGTCCATCTACGCAGCCAAATTTCAATCGGCATTCAATGCATTGGCTATCGAATCAAGCTTTACTCGTATCCTCCTCTTTACGTGGTTTTTAAATTGTGTGGTACCATTTACTTTAGGACAATGCTTATACACAACGTCTAAGGAGTATTTTAAACCACGAACATATGTATCGTGCATATAATTTAGTATTGATTGTCTCTATAAATGCACTGTGGGAGTTACAGTGTGTTTCAGTACTTCGCTGAACTGACACATTCCATCTAAGACAAAATGAAGTGTCTTCATAAAAACTGAGAATACATGAAATACAAATAGCATCACAATAGAAACCGAGTTCAGCTATCTAAAGCGACTTTCATGAGAATAGAGCGCAATTCGCTCTTAGTGGAAATCTTCAACTACCATGAGATTTAGCTGTCCGATTACCATACAGTTATAACCTTCGAATATTGGACTTTGGTGCCACATTTCGGTGGCAGTAGACAACAAGAACATTACCCGGAACATGGATCCGCGCGGAATATCTGTTATCATTTGCTGACACAAGCTAAAGGCGCTCGTTCTAGCTTTCGAGTACTTCTACAACAATCCATAGGTAGACACGATGCCACTCCCTTTGTGGCGCCTGCCGATTTTGGGCTTGTTACGCTGCTAAGCACAATATAACCACTTCACTGCCGACTAGAGACCAACTCCTCAAGTTCCTAGAATTCGGTTTTTATGAGGGCTGCGAACAAGATCAGATTTATCAAATCCGTTTTAGTCAACAGCTACGCAAGGAACCATAGTCTTATTACCTCCGATGATGTCACCTGGCAGCGTACGGTGCAAGGTTATATAATCCTTTGGAACCAAGGCAATCCGTCGACAGTCCCGGACAATCCTCGAATCCTTCAATAATCCTCGCTTCAGGACTCGGCCAAGTACTTGATGCCTCGGACCTTCAAGGAAAAAATTCACATCTGCAGGTCGGTAGCTCGTAATGCAATAGGGGTCAGTTTTAAATTATATCGTTTTGCTTCTATTTGGCTCTTTTGATAGTTAAATCTTTGCGCGTAGTTCTGTTAGAGTGCAATGTAGTAGACTTTAAATAAAGTGCAAATATGTGTATTTATATCACCTTTGGTTTTATACCTAAAGTTTTTGTGCTAGTGTTCAGCCGCTTACGCTGGCCAGGGCAAAAACTCATATGGTCAGTATGAGAAACCTTATGCAGAACACTTTAACACTTCGATGATTTTCTATTTTAACTTCTCTGCAACTAAGTCTCACGATGATCACATGATGCCTTTCCGCATAGATTGTAACTCACATAGAACCGCAGCTATTATTAGAATGTTGCGGTTGACAGGCTTTATCTACTCTCGGGAATCGGTTGAGAAACTTAATCTGCTCTCGGAAGTCGGTTAAGTAATAACTCAACTCTTGGGAGCAATTCAAGTAATTTGATTAGCTCTCGGGAGTGAGCAAACTCTGATGATTTCCATAAATCAAAGATGATATCCTGCTGTAAAATCTGGCCTGAGACCTGTAGTCTCTCACTCCCCCTCAATTTGCAGTCTAAAGGACTGAAGTATGAAGGCTGAAAATTGAAAATTGAAGCAAATGAAGGCTGAAGACTAAATACCTGGATTGTGGAATTGTTGACTCTGTAGATGGATCGGGCGATAAGTGTTGAACCAATGTTTATTTGTCGAAGACGTTCACGAATTGGTGCTGTTGACTATTGTGTCGATGAAAATTGTTGAAAACGTTGAAGAGTAGAAGATCCTCTGTACAGTGACAGGCGGCGTTGAACAAATTAGCTATAGACTTAAGCTTTACTCGTATCCTCCTCATCACGTGATGTATGAATCGTGTGGTACTGTTAGAGTACAATGTAGTAGACTTTAAATAAAGTGCGAATGTATATATTTATTTCTGACCTCACCTTTGGTTTTATACCTAAGGTGTTTGTGCTGGTGTTCAGCCGCTTGGGCTGGCCAGGGTATAAACTCATATGGTCAGTATGAGAAACCTTATGCAGAACACTTTAACACTTCGATGCTTTTCTATTTCAACTTCTCTGCAACTAAATTTCACGCTGATCACATGATGCCTTTCCGCATAGGTTGTGACTCACATAGAACCGCAGCTATTACTAGAATGTAGCGGTTGACAGGCTTAATCCACTCTCGGGAATCGGTCGAGAAACTTAATCTGCTCTCGGAAGTCGGTTAAGTGATAACTCAACTCTTGAGAGTAATTTGAGCAACTTGATTAGCTCTCGGGAGTGAGCTAACTCTGATGACTTAGCTCTCGGGAGTGAGCTGACTCTGATGACTTCCATAAATCAAAGACGGTTTCTTGCTGTAATATCTGACCTGAGACCTGTAGTCTCTTAGGTACCTTCTTTCTTAGTAGGACAATGCTTATAAACAACGTCTAAGGAGTATTTTAAACCTAGAACAAATCTATTGTGCATATAATTTAGTATTGTCACTATAAATACACAGTGGTTCGGCACTGTGCTAAACTGGCACTTTCCATATAAGAAGCAGTGGTAAGTCTCTTAATCAAAGTTAAGAGTGCATGAATTATGAACAGAAGCGTAACAGAGTACAATAGGAGCGTCTTTCACGCGAGCATAGGATAAAAATGTAGTACCAAATTGCAGTATGAATCTAGTAATGGATGCGGCGTTAGCGGATTTCACCAACTTTTTGGGTAGACTAAGTACAAAATAGCTGAAGACTTTCTTAGGGACAACGTCTTGCAAGCGTTGCGATGAAATAGGGGTATCTATGTGGCTGGAATGATCGGCGTACGGAAAGCATAAATTCTCCAAATAGGGAATATTGCACATGTATTGTATCAGATGCGAGCGGCACACAGTGTTATCTATGCTGTCAGTTATGTCTGTACACAAATCAGATAGCGAGACTTGTGAACAGTTGACTTTTCTTGTTCGACGATGAGATGAGAAATTAAGTGACAAGCTGCCAACTGAGACATTGTCAAATGTACTACTAAGGAATATTGGTGGATACGACGTATTGTTGAGCGAAATTGCAACATGAAATTAAGATATGAAAATCAGAGAAGTCTGTCTATCTTCGTCAGCACGTAAACTCGCACCAACTTGGATGTGTGCAATTAATGTAGCAAGGGGGAGTGCCTCTACTGATTCGTGGTAATTCAGCATGCAGCCCTAACGCAAAATCCTCATTGTACTCGAGGTTGATTGCAATCGCGATATAAAAATAAAACCTTGGACAGAAAATTGCATTTTGACTGACTATGCTCTTTTTTATTTGGAAATCTTCCCTTAGTTCTTGATGACACAACGGAAGACTGGGAATGTGTCCGAAAACGCGACTTTTAAGGCAGAACATTGTGGATGATTATAAAGGTTAGCAAGTTGGAGGCTCGCCGACTGAAAATGGGCGATTAAACTCCTCGTATTTTTCTGAACTCTCTGTCAGATACACCAATAGATCACACGCTAGTCTACAGCGTCCCATCGTGTCTGAAAAACTCAATATCTGAGTCGAAATTCTATAGGATGGTTGGGTAGTTGAGAGTTCATCAAGTCGTCGCTCATCCGAAAGCAATATAGACGTAATTTATGATTGCCGACCTTTGTACCGCCTCTATCAAGTGTTTAGATTTCAGAATTGATAGGTACTTTTTCGCCCATTTAGCATTTAAGATCGGTATAAGTAACATCAAATTGACTTCAAATACCGTATCGGCTCGAAACAAGCAGCATACTATTTCATTGGAACGCATTACACCTTGAAAATAGTTGTATACCTCGCATTATTCAAAGGTATCTTTATGCTATTTTTCACATGCAATGGGAGGCCTCATTATGAAATATGTATTAAAAACAAAACAGTATTTGAATTAATTCATACAGAAGAAAAATACGACTACGCGTAATACGAGTGACAGCTGATATGTACATATATACACTCTAAAACAAAGCTCAATCGCAGCACCTACCAATGTAGGAATGTTACTATTATTGGGTTCGAAAGAGGGTTGATAATATCACATCAACGTCGATCCTAAATACTACGCTTAATACATATTTAAGTCGAATCATCGTTTACAACTAAACTTGTGCATAAACGTGTAGTGAGTGAGGTATTCAATGAATAAGTTAACAAATGCCCATACCAACTTTTTCCTCAATACCAAATAGTGGTCCTTTTGATGTATTTCTCCCTGTCCCCTAGCCATCTGTTGCACATGTCGTGTAAATGAATTTAGGGCGCCGAGGTGAACGTAGTAAGCAGTGGGTGGCTTAAAAATGGGATCGGTAGGGTCTCGATAGAGAATTTAGATTATTTGATAGACAATGTTTCAGAGTGTCAAAGAAAATAAGGTTTATCGCCATGTCTGCGTATTTTAAAAGTTACACAATTATGTGACAAGTATATTATTGGTCGACTTTTGAATTAGGATCTAGGTACACGAAAAATACACTTTTGGGCAGGAGCATACTCTTGCTACAATCATCAAGTTTATAAAGTCAAGGGCTCTTGAATTAGTGATAGGTTATGGTATTTACACATAACCGCAGAACGATGAAAGCAATTACAATGAGCACTCAGTACATCGATTAAATCGTTTCACGTTCAAATTTTTGGGTAGGTAATGTATATCAGATCAATTAATGGTTGAATACCAAAACATGAGGTTGCAAAGTACATATGAGTACTTAAGGGTATACTCACATTATTGTTTATACCGCACTAGAATCACTATGTAATGATTAGACAGATACCTACATAAGTGATGGAACCAGGTATGATTCCATGGCCCGATCTCATAAAGCTTTTTTTCACGGAAGCTTGGCTCTGCAGTAAATAGTGGATAAATTCGCACTGGAACATAGAGATTTTCGTCTACGATAATTTTGTTGCTGCCATAGCCTTTTCCACTACGGAGAATCTTGCTAATATACTTTAAGCAATAAACTGGCACATAAGTGATAAATATACCTTACGATGAGTTTAAGCCGGCCACCACATCCAGATGTAAAAACGTTTTGCACAATGTAGTAACTTCGCAAGCGTTCTCTTTCTTGATTGCATGTGTAAACATCCGACATATCGCAGATAATACATCATAAACCGAGTGGCGAGGCTCACTTTATTTGGTCGCGAGCGCTTCAATCATGCCTCACTTAACACAATTTCAAAGGCCGAGTTTGGTTTCCACATCAAAATCCGAATATTGACAATCACAAGTATTGTCACAAATACAATGATGTAATATATGATTTACGAATTATGGCATTAGACTGCCAGTTTGAAGAACGAACAGCCAATCAATGGAATATACTCTGACACCAGTCCCGTCCCAATTGAAGTCAGTTTTTTTACAGTGATCCTATAGCTGAGAATATCAATTCGAGGTTTCTGACTAAAAGCAATATGATATCGGCGTACAATCTGCGTACAGAAAAACACAGGTACATATTAGGCATATTGAAATGCCTTCACTACACAGGTTCTGCAACTTGATAAGAAATATTGTACGCTAAATCTACAATCAAAATGTTCGAAAAGCTTAGATCCACGAGAACGATGACAAGATTTGAAATGTTTGGGCCCCTATCAAATATCAATGTATACCTAGTAAATATCTGCCCAGATAATCTAAATATATCGAGTCATACTTTTTATGACCTTATTTTTTATCAAAAATTAACATAATTTGCGATTAGGAAAGAATATCTTGAAAGTTCACGCGAAGCTCGCTCAAATAATATTAGGGCGTTCTATTGTTCTCCAATTTCTCATCTTGAAGGGTAAGATGATGCCAAGAAAATAGTGTCGAGCTGCATCTGTGATTATTTGCTTTTTCAAATTATATTTCAAGCGAAGAGTAGAGGGAGAAAAGATATGAAATTGTATACGTCAACGAGTGACGTCTTCAAATTATATTGATTAAGTCCATTTGTTGCATTGATCAATCGTTGCGGAAGTAAAATATTCGAGACTGCCTATACGAGAGTAAATCAACTCGTCCCTCCTGCTGTAGGGTGCTCCATGATACGTTCTTAAGTAAGCGAATTCTCACAAGTTTTAATGCCATTTTTGCTCCAGAAATGCTCTGACATTCTCATCATATAAGGTACGAGGTACATTCACGCAGCGAGTTGACTAGATAGTCATCAATAGCATATCCCTGCGCACGCACAAGTTAGTAGTGTTGTAATCGGTGTGATCCACAAATGATCATGTACTATATTTTGCTTATATTCCCTTACTCCGGTATTCCATTTTACTAGAAGTATGGCAGCATTTGGCAAATAGTAGTTCCTATTTTGTAGATAAAGATACACTTGATGGTTCGTATGTAAAGTTTCAGAGAACAAACCACAGACCGTTCATATTTTAGTTCAGATAGCGGCAGTTGTTTGGCTGGTTGCTTCGCTCCACTCAATTCTACTGATACGTCCGATATCATTTTGAGATACCTTATAAAAATAGCGTCAGCGCCTGATTGATTTTTGGAAGTTGAACAATGTTCTTGAATTGGGTTTACCTATCCTATCGCTTTTGGATTGAAAATACCGTAATTGGTTGCGGATTGATATTCATTATTTAGATTGCTGGACGAATTTGCCGGGTCTCTATGCTTGTGCGAGTGTGAAGGTTTCATAATAGATGTCTGGTGTCTGTTCCCTTGTACGAGTATATTTCTGATAACAAAAAATCATTCTGCACAGCAGCATCGCTGAATGTGCTGGAATTGTGCTCTTGTTCGGATTCAGCTCAGGCTGGCTATATGAATAGTTAGGGGGCATCTTACTGTATATTTATAACACCAGACATTCCAAAACGTATGTGGTGAGCTAAACCAAGCAACGGCATTTAAGTGAGTGGTACAGAGACTACCGCGCGTGGTACAGACAATTTCGTTATCGCTTACACCAACAAAGAAGGAGCAATAAGTCTTATGTACCAATTATGGTTAAGTGTAAAGCGAACAGTATAACAAAGAGATCTGAGTTCAATAAGAAGGAACGCAGATACTATTTATCGTACAAAACTCAGGCGATATCAACTTTTCGAACAAACAAACAACATTACGACGATTCTATTTATGTACATGTCAGATGACCAGTCACTTGCTATATAAGCGCTAGCGCAAGCACTCTTACAGATGCATCTCCTTGCATGCAGACCTCAGCATATTTGAAACTACACACGCGATATGTCACTTTCAGACGATCCTGCCTAGCAATACATATCCAGCCAGAACCTCTAGAGCCCAAAGCACCTGATGACCAAAATCACGCGTTCCCAGCCAGCACTGTTTGCTTTATCTCGTACCTCTTATGCCTGTTGAATTAATGAAACGCAGTCTCCCTTAAGCATGATACGGCCAACCTTCTTATTCTCTTTACCTTCTTTTTCATATACCTGGATGAGAATAAATCATGAAAAATCAGTAAAAGCGCCGATGAAGTAAAAATATGATCTAATACAGGAAAAACCCGTGCAGTCATCGAGCTCAATAAAATTTGCATATACATATATATATACATATACACACACACAAACTTTCTCAAACACACACCACACAGAAATATATTGGCAGTTGTCCACGTATATGCAGAGTATACAAAGGGCAGCAGACATACACGCCGACATAGATTGCATTTGCACATTCCTAATATATGTGACTACGTTTGAGGCATTCATAGTATACACGCAAATTTGACTATGTATTCATATATAATGAGCGATACAGATTCACACAACATATTCTGGAATGCAAATTGCAGGAATAATTATGCAAATATGCGTATGTACAATAACAGATATTGATAGAAGCACCCGTATTTTATATATATAGATACGTACCCTCCGTGAAATCAGTATCGCATCTGTACTTCCATGCACAATAATTCATGCAAAACTTTGACAAGATATACATACACACACACACGCATAATCAACTGAAACAGAAGAAAGAAGACAAGCAAAAGCGAAATCCCAACACACGCACAGGCAAACACAAACTCGCGCACAATTGAAATTTGATGATTATAAACCTAAAAACACAACATATGCATAACATATATACATACAAATAGAAATAAACACAAACAAATACAAGTATATTCTCTATCATGACAGACACTGCCATATGAATACCTACATGATCGTTATTAAAAGCATGTGTGCCTAAATATGTATATATTAAAATAATTAGAGACACAATTAAATCCATACATACATACATACACACATATATATATATATATACATATAAAGCACACTCACTTACTATATACACATGTATATGAATAGGATACTGCATACAAACACGTGGATGTAAACACTTGAGGATATATGCCTACATTTGTACATCTATATGTATCTAAGGTTACAATCATACTCTTAATATTGTACCCACACAATATCACCCACACACATATATATATATATCTGCACGCAAGTAAATATACAAATACAAATACATGTAAATTATGTATATACACTGCAACTTACAGTACCCACACACACAAACACACACATACACACATACACATACACACATACACACACACACACATATATATATATATATATATATCTATTTTTAAAAAGCTTAACTATAGACAAGCATGTAAATATTATCATAGTATCATTGTTAAAAAATCAAACACCTTAAATATATATATATATATGTATACATCCTTGTACACAAGTATACACATACACACATACACACAAACAAACAAACAACAAACAAACACACACATATATATATATTTACACACACACACACACATATATATATATATATATATATATTTACACACACACACACACACACACACACACACACACACATATATATATATATATATATATATATGTATATAGATCGTGTATTGTCTTACGGTTATATGGCGTCTCTATATGACTGTACACACGCATGAAAAAAAAACCAATAAATGCGAGTATCGAGACAGCGTATAGTTCAGAAACATCTGGCAAATATGCATAGTTCCCTGTTTCACTGTATTTACACACCATAGTTCGAGTAGTCAAACGACTAAGGATCAATATGCACCTGTACATATATTTTTCTCGAATTCTTTTATAGACATAGTGATTCTGCAATTGCATACCTCTTCCGCCTCGTCCAGTACAAGGTTCATATACTCGTCAAAGCCCAGCAGCTGTCCCTCTATTCTCATGCTCGAGTTCTCGAATAACCACACTTGGATACGAGCCTTACTTTGTAGCAATCGAAACACCATATTAATAGGCAAGACGATGGTCTTTTGTACGCGGGCTGACATCTTGGATATTATATGGACTACGCCTTGATTGTTACTGTTTGTGCACTATCGTCAGACTAAAGCAAAGTTAAAAGTTGTGGTGGTAAGATATGTATGAATGGAAAATACTGAAAAATAACGGATATGGTATGTGGGTGGGATAGCTGGGTCGCTGGGTCGGTGTGTACTTTTAAAATAGTGCCTGAACTGAGTGAACTCTGGAAGTGCTGGCCGCCAGTTTCTGGCTTCTCACTTTTCTCGTGGAAAGATTCAACCAAGTTTTTATTCTAGAGCGGCATTATAAACTCACTGCAGCAAAGACCCTTTTTATTAGAGTAAATTTATTTTAAATGTTTTTAGCTCAAAATGCAAACAATCAATATGATTCAGATCAAAGAAAGTTCCATCTGTATAGGTTTTTCCATTTCAACGGTACAAACTATGTTTCTAGGTTTTCCATTGAGTAAAACGTAGCGAGCTGCCATAGAATTCAGGGTTATCTATTGATACGTTATCGCTTGGGTTTGAATATATAGTGTATAATGTATCTATGGCTATGTACCCTCAACCATACGATCACTATCGTCTATACTGTTACATGTCGATAGGCACATAAGCATGCAATTCAACCAGGACCCAATTGCCAGAGGTCTTGCGAATGGAAACCCTGAGGATGGTGTGTGGGGCTTAGTTGTGGTGGCTCTTAATCCGTTTCCAGAAGTGGCGAGGGTAAGTGTTGATGTAGGAGGCAACCGACAAGCTGCAAGAACCTTTTTTAAACCACCTTGCACGCTGTGGGAATCTTTTTCAAATCACCTTACGACATGCTGCAAGAATCCTGTTTTAAATACCTTACTATGTAACTTTCAATTTGCGATCTTGCTTTCATAAGAACACTTGACAGGAAAAATTCCCCATTGAACATTGTACAAATAATTCACGGTTCTGATCTTGCAGTTTGTAAGTTTTAAGAAGCGAATAATAAACGTATGAGTTGGCTGAGGGAGTCGACGTGAAAGACTGTATGTTTTAGACTATCAGTACATTGATTAATCGAAAACTGGAGATAAACAGTCTTTTATTACTCATCATCAACAACTAGCTATCGCGGTCTGTGTACTTGTATGCCACACCCCTACGAAACGAACCTAAAACTAACAAAACACTACCGTTTGTTTGACGACGTGAATCTGTGTGTAAAATTGTTGTTTATATACTTCAAAATATAACTATTCACATCCTTCAATATCTATCTATACGTAAGCTGATATGAAATAAGACAGTACATATTAGAATCAGCAGCAGTTGTGGCTTACGTCTTGTATAGAGCATGCAAGCTCAATTTTCTTCCACCTGCACACACATGCCAATACTCCGATACCTTTAGTTGTACTATAATCCCTATTATCACGAACGTATGCAAATCCGAGGTACATTCATAGTCGACTCTTGCTCTGTGCTCATTGAAAGTACTGGTCAACAACGAATATTTGGTGTATCTATTACTACATAGGTATACATGATTTTCAGCATATGGATAAGCAGATTCCACCAACGTACGAGTCATATCCCAAGTGAATCAGAATCTCAATTGTGTGGTGGACGGTTCATACACCTCAGGAGCCGTACGAGGCTTTTGCGCGACAGATCAAGGATATAGACAAGAACAATGTTGTGTACGTCTATCCCTTTTCAGCACTACACTGTACCGTGGCGACGATAACTGCTTTTCATCCGACTGTCGGGTATGCTAGATGTGTTCTCACGTGTAGTGACATCTCAAGGTGTGGGTGGACTTGTACGTGTATGTTTGAAATGTGTATGTACACGAGTGCGGTTGTGTGCTAGTGCAATATGCAAAATAGGATGTGCTATCATACGTACGAGTTTATAAATATTAGCTAAAATTTCTGTACGTATGTATGTGTAACCGTGCAATTCACCCTTCACGAGTAGTGTTCTGAACCTTGTATTTGGTGTAAAGAAACAGTATCGGTTTTAAAACTCATCTCTAAGTTAATATCTGGTTATATATAAATTTATATAGATCCGGGTGGAACATAGCATGTTAGATCGTACCCCGTTGTCATTCTATCTGTTTAAGAATAGCGCATATGATTTTGTTTTCCAAGCGTTCCTTTATGCTATCAAAGCCAAGCGCCTCTTTGTTTATTCTACGAAGCTTTTCTGTGGGGTTTACTGCCCTACTCTATGTCTATGTCTACTCGGTATGCATGCTAATTGTGCGCGTTGTGTGCCCACATAAGCACAGCAGGGATATCTCACAGCGCTTGGTGGTCGTCGAGGAGAGGCTTTGTTTCATGTCGAGTATTACTGCACGACAAAAGCTCATTCTAGCTTCTTGCATTAAGACTTGTAAGCGGATGTTGTTCTTCATCAGCGATACGTACCCATCGCCACTTCTTGAATCTCTCTGAATGACATACACATGATACGAAACGGTAAAGTCGTCTCCATATAACTTTCATTGCTTACTGTGAGAGCGCATACCTTCATTTTGTGTAGCTATTTGTCGTCGGGCGCTGTCAATGAGAACAACAAGGAGGAGGTTACTCAGAAGCGAAATGATCTCATGCACGCATCTCGGGTGATTTTTGATCGCGTAATGGATTCGCTAAAGACTGAAACCAAACGCGACACATACAAGTACACTTTCGGGAAACCCACCATCTCGTCGAATGCCGGTATTATGTTCCTCGGTATGTTTGTTTGACACATTCTCGTACGTAGGTAGATATCAGTATCGTTGTATGTACATCACGGCATAGCAGTCATTTTTACCGGCATATACTAATGTGATATTTATGATTTTTTTTTTTGGCTTCTCGTGCAGTATGCTTTCGATCTTGTGCGAAGTCTAACTTGCCTGTGATTTCGCACTTTTCATAGTTGTATGGCGCCACTACTTCTATACATGACACTTGCCTTGGTGTTAAATACCTTTAATTATTGCGCCCTACTTTGAGCGCCGAGTCTCACTAGTACCGACTCCTAAAACTAGCTTTAGCTCCATAATTAGTGCTTGTAGTCCTGCGCATATCTGACGTGCTAAATAGGGTATAACTTACGCACCAGCTTCAACTATTTTAACCAGCGCGTGGCTCTCGGCGTTTACATATATACAATTGAAAAGTGTCGATCGTCGGTGACGTACACGAAGAAAATAGTTTCTGAACTATGATGAAGAAAACTGATCTTCAAGGCGAGTCCTAACAGTTTGACTCGAGTACACAACCGGTAGTTATTATTCAATGAATGCGGTTCGTATATTTTACATACTCAACGCGAGTCCTATCGGATTAATGTCGCACCAATTGGTCCGAATGCATCAAGTGCGTGCTTTTCAAGAATGAATAACCTCAAAAGTGAGCCACAGCGCATTGACATATGTGTAGCAGCCCCAGCAGTATGACTAATAGGTGAATACATATGACTGAACACACCACAACACAAGCAGACGATTCCGCGGATGAAATTACTTTGGTAAGGAAACGGCTGGCAGTGGAATTCGGCATCGCGGAGGGCAGTAGGATGGCACCCGAGCTGCAGGAATGTGACTATCCGACAGATAATTATATACAGCCAAGTAAGTCCCCGGAACGTGCATGGAGCGTTACATAATGCATACTGAATATACTCATGCCTACTGACTTTTTCTAAAACCACTATGTCACAAGTTATTTTGCGAAGCATGTGACTGGCCTGGTTGAAGTTGGAAATAAGATAATCACATTCCTTTGAACAAGTGCGATATCAAGCCAACAAAATTATGAAATACTATCTATCTGCGATGCACCCAATTACACCCAGATATCAAACACACCAGTTTCTTGCGATATGTTGGTGACCCAGACGCCGAATTCGAGGCCAATTTCAAACGACTGGCGGACAAGCATTGGCACGACGTAACCTGGACATGCGATCAAGCTATGACTTTCACTTTGGCAAATGAGTTAGTCCCATACATGCACATCTCTGATGTACACAGGCTGCACAGGCGACAGTTCGGGATATAGTGAGATTGTATAGAAAATTATTCTTCACGTAGTATACGGAGTAAGGTGGTACTGCGCCAAGGATACATAAGTATTTGGATGTAATTCATTAGGTCATCTATGTTTTTCTGCAACGAAGGTACATCAAAATAGTTTCAGATATGGTGGGCGAACATAAACGCTTGAATTCAACTCCAATCGATACCTATGTGTATGATCCATATGCAATGAGTTCTGTTGAATGAACCGAAGAGATTAGTACTCAAATGAAAGGATGAGCGGTATTTATACCGTAACCGATACGAACTGAGACGGGACAAGACGTAGTAACCACATAGGTTCATGCTTTGCTATTTAAAACATGGATGTATGCTCAGATGGCAAGCAGTTACATCCGAGGGCGTAGACAATGGCATGACTGTTTTTTGTGGTCGTGTGCATATATTCTGCGAACCTTGATAAATGAATCCATATATATATATATATATATATATGAGTGAGTTTTTTTAACAGTTCGTAGATTTTAATTCGCTACATACATCTGCTTGCGCATAAATACATCACTACAGCAGTTTGTATATGGTCACCTGTACATCATCCGCACGAATAAGAATTGTTTAAGATATAAAATGTATATACTTATGAACATAATGTACAGATGCATATAGCGTTTACCCAAACGTAAACACTTCCCCAAACTGACACCTTCCTTTCATTACTCGTATCTGTAAGACAGCTTAATATACCATTATATGCACACGAGGAATCCTAGCGTCTTCAATGTTCGCAGCAAAGACCAAATATTCAGTGCATGTATGGATTGAGTGGCCGATAACAGCGATAAGATATAACCGATCTTAAACCAGGTACGTGGGCAGTAACGCTTCTATAGAGTTTTGATTGTAGCTCCGGAATTGGCCTTGTATTTCTTGTTATCAGAGTGCTATCTCTTTACTTGTAGTACAGACCGTAACTATACAATAGTCGTCTGAAGCACAATAACACGTATTCAATAAATTGTATTGAGTTATCCTACTGATTTTATGATACTATAATATGTGACATTCGCCTGCGAGTGCCCTATGTTGTATCGAGTTCATATATTAGCACTCCCAACAATATGGTCGCATGCAGTGGTTGTTTGCATAAACAACCATGATTCACGGATCGCTTAGAGTTCTGGTGCCATATGCCAGGATGTGCCGTAGTCAAGCGCTGATTGCTGTGTGAAATTGAACAGCTCCTACAAATTATGCTCGACTAGTTGAAAGAAACAATAGCCTGCGAACAGTTCTTTATTTGCGGAGAATATTATACTAAACTACTTCGTTTGTATCGGACAGCGCATCCCTTGAATCGTTCCGTATATTTTTTTTGCTATTGTCGTACGTATCAATTGTAAGTATATACAATACACACATACACACACACACACTCTCTCTCTCTCACACACACACACACACACACACACGCACTCTCTCTCTCTCACACACACACACACAAACACACACAAACATATATATATATATATTTACACACACACAAACACACACACACATATATATATATATAATAGCCTGCGAACAGTTCTTTATTTGCGGAGAATTTTATACCAAACTACTTCGTTTGTATCGGACAGCGCATCCCTTGAATCGTTCCGTATATTTTTTTTTTTTGCTATTGTCGTACGTATCAATTGTAAGTATATACAATACACACATACACACACACACACACTCTCTCTCTCACGTACTCTCTATCTCTCTCTCACACACACACACAAACACACACACATATATATATATATAATAAACATATTTTTACACATGTATAATATATATATATGTATACATATATATATATATGCATGCACATATATATATACACTTACACATACATTGTCAACAATACATCACACACACACATTGTTATTATATATATATATATATACCAACACATCAATACACACGCGCATATATAGATATGTATATTTTGAAGGCATTCACTAAACATATATATATTATTATATTAGATATATATATATATTATATGTATATATTATATATATATATATATATATACATATATATATATATATATATTATTATTGGTATAATACATTATATCCTTTATATATGCCAATATAACAATCAATTTGCCATATGTACTATGGCTATTATTACGCAATACATAAATCCTGGTTACATACTGCATATTATTACACATCATCAATTGCATACGCATCATTGCACATTGCATATATATAACATATATTATACATATGTACAAAAAGTGTACATATATATACATATTAAAACGAATATATTGACACATATACAAACATACATACATTGGTTATTATATTATTATTAGCATACATTTCCATAAATAAACATACATACAACATTATCTTACATACATACATATTTCTTTCCCCATCCATAGATTACATATACGAAATCCCATCATCATCAATACATTATAAGTTGGGCTATTATTGCATACATATATGGCACAATATATATAATGCCAACAAATTAAAACATATTATGGTTAACCCATACACACATAGTTATATACATATTATATATAGTTATTATTATATATATATTGTTGCTATTATTATTACATATTATTGTATTATATACATGCACATATACATATTACATACATTGCTAATACATGCATACATATATGTGTATTACATATATATTATTATTATTGACACATTACATATTGCACTATTCATGGCATATACATATTATTATGTATTGGTTATATATTATTATTATTATTATATATATGTATTGTTACATTGATATGCCAATATTATTACATACGACATATACATACATATACACATTGGCACATGTATATATTACACATTGCCATGTACATACATATGTTTATTGTATACACACACATATTTACATATTGGCTGGTTATATGGTTACATACATATATTACTTATATAATCCAACATACACAAAACGCATACACACACATACACACATACATTATTATATATATATATACATATACATATAATACGGATACATAATGTCATAATACACACATCTATATATAAACATATAAACAAATATATACACATATATATTATATATATTATATATATATATATATACATTATACATACAGAGTAAAAAAAAATAATAGTAATCATAATGATAATTATAATATTAATAGTGATAATAGTAATCATAAAAAACTAAAAATCATATCAAAGTAATAAATAAATATACATACATACATATATATAATATATAATATATAATTACACACAATCCAAAATCAATTCATCAACACGCTATTATTATGTATGCATATGTGCATATATATATATACATACACATGCACAATACATCATCAAGACATATATATATATATACATACGGTTTATAATATTATTAACAATCATAAGGACGATAGTCCCTAATATATAATTATAGTTATTATTATATATGCAGCATGCATATATATACATATATACATAGATACAAGCGCTACAAAGCATACATATGACATACTATCAATTGAAGAACAAAACCGAAAAAAATCATCAAAAGATATCAATGTAACATATTAATAGATGTCGTAATAGGATACGTCTAGTTACCTATTATTACAATATTGCTAATATTATTGCATATAAATCATATATCTTTAATCAACATACAAATCTACATATACATATTACAACAATATGGCCTAATATACAATGTAATGTAAGTAATTATTGGTTACTATATATACATACACATCTTTATGTGATGTAAACATTTTCCTCTCACATTACAATATATCCATACACACACAAACATACATGTACATACAAAACACACACCTACCACATATATACATACATTGCCACATGACATTGCCAAATACATACATACATGAGCATACATATATATACATATAACATACATATAAGGTTATTGGCAGAAGGTTGTTGGTTATGTTATTAATACATACATGGACAACAATACGCTGACACACACACACATTACGGGATACATATATTATATAGCGAGTTATTATATTAAGTTATGGTTATACATATTATAAGGTATTAAGTATGTTATTATATAGTTAAAGATATATGGAAATCTCCAAACCAGATCCAACTCCAGGAGTCCCACAGCTTTAAACAACAAAAGAACAACGAACAATATGTAACAAGTACTATAGAAAGTGAACAAATAATCAAATAGTTCCTAGTAACCCAAATAAATCAAATAGTCCCAGGAATCTGCATCAACTGAAAAATTATCGATATGATATGCTATGTGTTATAATATTAGTTACATTTATTACTATTATTGTATGTTGGAGTTGGTTGTCCCACGTACACAAAACGAAAACACACATGCTACATATTGAATATCGTATTGACATACACATATTGGCTATATTATTGGTTATTATTGGAGAGATTGACATACACA